>QZGG01002657.1:0-34044 GCA_006409495.1 Sedum album
TAGTTATTCATAAACATTAGGGATTCATCAAATCGCCATCATAAGGAAACTACTCACTCATCTCGAGTGAGAATGAAAACATGTTCAATGATTGAAAATAAAACAAGAGTAAAAGTTTAGAAATTCTCAGTGATTGATGTTCCACGGTCGAGTTCCAAGCTGCTGCTCCTCTCCTTGTTATCTCGAGTACAAAATGAAGTCGGATTGTCTTGTGTAATCCGAACGGTCCTCGAGCTCTCTCTAGCTTTCTCACTTGTACTCGACTAATCTCAATCACTTGAGCGGGTAGGGTCTCTCCCCTCCTCCCTTTTCTTGGTGTCTCTTGTGATGCTTTTATAGTGAAGAGTAATCAAAAGGGTCGAGTAGAATGAAAGGTCTAACTTATCCACTCGTATTAAATGGTCGAGTAAGTGGAAGGTCTAGCTTATCCACTTGTATTAAATGCATTAAATGGAGAGAGTCCATACGAAGAGTCTTGGTCACGTGATGACTTGCTCGAGCAGTGTGTTTACTCGGTCGAGTAACATGAGTCTTTGGCTTGTTTTAGCTCGAATCAAGTACTTTAGTACACTCGGTCTAAGGATTGCAGAAATGCTCCCAATTATGTCTGATTTAGGCCGAATTCACGTGCTTTTCCTCATATTTCCATGCATGCTCCTTCGTAAGGCGGAAATCGTGTTTTGACCTGAAACATCAATCCAAGTATCAAAAGTAATATATTTTACGTTCTAATCATGTGAAATAAGTGATATGGCACTTTTATATGATATTTTATGTCCTTTACACTATGCTTGTTTGTATATTTTCTCGTATAAGATTTGCATTTTGTGAAGTTTTATATTTTAGGGAATAAGTGGACCACAAGTTGAAAACGAGCTAAAAGGCCATACTTTAGAGCATTATACCGTAAATGCAGTTTCGACCTTTGCTTCTTCGTAAGGATGCCGAGAATGATTTACTGATCGGATGGAAACGAACTTTATATGGATGAAAAGCTAACTCAAAGGGCTACAACTCTCTAGTATACTTCAACTTCAGATTCGTAATGGAAGATAGTCAAAAACGAGTTGTAAGAAGAAACAGTGCCACTGCAAACTGCAGAATATATTTTATGCGAGATTTTAGGGATAAAGATAGAAATCTAAGATTATCTATTTCCTAGTTGGAACTTAGAAATCTAAGATTATCTATTTCCTAGTTTGAACTTAGGAATCTAAGATTATCTAACTTAGAAATCTAAGATTATCTATTTTAGAAATCTAAGATTATCTATTTTAGAAATCTAAGATTCTCTCTTTCCTAGTTTGAATTTAGGAACCCTAGATGAAGCATATAAATACAAAGCTAGAGACATGCAGCCATCCATCCGCCCTAGAGGCGAGACCAGGCGTAGAGAGACGACCTAGAGCAGAATTTGAAGAAGGATTGCAGAATTGCCGGCGCAAGACTGAGACGCGCACTGACGACGCGCGCATCAGGCTATAGTGTCTTTACTTGTTGTTTCATATGAATATTGAGATGAATATGTTCAGCATGTCTAGCTAACTTTCTGAATTCAGTTTAGACTTTAATCTATGAATAATATGTTTTGAGGTTTTATTCTTAATGCATGACCTGTTTAGTATTATTACTCCGAGCAAACTTGCATGATAACTAGTTTAGATAGTTAGGCGAAGCCTTTACCCAGACCTAATTATAGACTCTATTATCTAACGTTAAACTATCAGAGGTACGTTACAGTGAATGATAGGAGTAGCACTAGAATAGTTAATCACTACCTTTACCGGATTCGTGGTTGATTAGACTAGGTTAGGTAGTAATATCATATTGACCTTTACCGGAATATATGTGTAAGTTATTAAGCCTTTACCGGACCTTAGCTTGCGTGAACAATCAGTCATAGATCCTTAGAAAAACCCGTGATAAACATAGAAGTTCATAGTGATAAGTCTAAGCTGAGCTCATCTCTCATTTATAGTTTACACTCGTATTTATTCTGTGCGCCAGTAGTACTCACGCTTCTGTTTTCTTTCTGTTACTTGTTTAACTCACACAACCCCAATCTGTAGTTGTAGATAAAAGACGACTTCTCACCGTTCCCTGTGGATTCGACCCCTGACTTACCTAGACTATACTAAGGAGGAGAGGGACAAATTTGCAGCACTCAACGACGTGCTCGTCAATAAGCATGAAAGTAGGGGCTTAAAATAGACATTTCTAACACTGATCAAACACCCAACACTTAATCCTTGTTCGTCCCGAACAAGTATTAAGCTTATTTCTTACTCCTGAGATTTCTAAAGTTATTCTAATCCTAGTTCACAGTCGTAGAAAATCACGAATGCATTTAGCATATGCATTAAGCCTTTAAACCTCTAGGCTTCCCTAGCGGACGAGTTTTAGTCTCGTGAGAGTTTTCAGATAACGGAATACTCACAAATCCTCTAAGCACATCATCCATTCATCGTATTCATTTACTTAGCTAGTCAATTTAACAAACATTCTTTTGCATCATTCTTTAATAAAAAACACTTCAAAGTACAGCTGATCATTCATGGCATGAGAAATCATTGAAAATCACTCCAAATCACGATAGTCATGAATTTCAACGTAACTCGAGCAATAAGAAACTAACCTTGATTTGACCTTACTCTTCATTTCGAACTTACACCGAAAATCACAAAGTAAAACACAATTTTCAAGAGGAATTTCACCGAACCAATCACCTATGCTAGCAAGGGCTAGTCCATAAGGTCAAGGTCAAGAATTCTTGCCCAAGAATTAGGCCACACGTCGTAATCCATAAGAGTAGAGGAATTCCGGATGATTATGAGATATTTCATGAATTTTTCTCTCAAAAGCATGTCATGCCTACGCACATATGTACAAGGATCGTCCTTAAGCAATTCTCAATGGTTATCACTCGACAGCTTCACTCGAGTCGCCAAATTATTTAGGCAATAGCAAGGACTTAAGTAGGGAAACAATTTATTTTTATTTTTTTTCTTTCTTTTTCTTTTTTTGTTTTGTTTTTTCGAAGTAGATATTTTCAATGGGAAAATACTAGGTATTTGAAAATTTATTTTTTTTCCTAACCCACGGCAAATGCTCAACTTTATTGGATAACCCCACACTTAAGACTTGACTAGATGCCAAAATATTAACTCGAGTGTTACAACAAATGCACCATACATTACGAGATATGCTTAAGTCACCTAAAGGCAATACAATAGCTCTATGAAATATTATCCATGTTTCGTTCCAAAATTTCCTCTATGAAATTGGATTAAACTTTGCTTTTCTCAAGGTGTTATGTCAAAAATTTCTAAGAAAAATCAAATTAGGCAAGCTCTTATGTTGAGTCACAAGAAATGAATTTTCTATCATGAAAATCGTTCAATTCAAATAGTAGGATGTATGCAAATTTTGAAAAGTATGCAATGTATATATCATGAAAATTTGTATGCATACTACTCCCCACCCCACACTTAAAAATTTGCTTAGTCCCTAAGCAATAAAATAAGATTAAGGTGTTGAGATACTTAGCTGGTTGTCGAGTATTTCGTGCTTGACATTATTCTTCGTATCCTGACTTTCCAATGCGCTGCACATGTATCATTCTTGCAATGCTTATAAAGATTTGTCATTATATAACGAACAAAGCAAAACATGATAGATAATCAAGTTAAAATGTTCAAACAAGTGCAAATGTCAAGTACTCGATCAATCTCGTTTTAAGTGCAGATTCAGTCGGTCGAGTGACCTTCTTACTTGGTCGAGTGAGCTCGACCAAAATTCAGAATTTAATTGAGTTTTTATTTTCTTTTCAATGTGATTTAATTCTGAATTCGATTTTTGGATAACCCTAAAATTTGGTAAGTGATAAATTTCTTCTTTATTGAATTTCTAACTTTGTTTTCCAAACAAAGACATGATTATTTGTAGAAGAAATAAGAAAATGAGGTTTAATCACTCATCCGACTCGATCTCAATTGGTTCTCCATTCGACTTGCGAAACTCCTTGATAGTCACCCTACGAACCTCATACCACTCAATACCCGAATTATTTTTCTTAGGCTTCTTGGACCGTGTTTTGCTCAAGGTAGCTTTTTCCTACCCTTACTTTGCTCGCATTATTGAAGTTCCTAACCGAGCGTGCGTTCTCGGAAGGGTCTTCTTCTTCTGTTACTTCCTTATAGGCAAATTCCAACTTAGTGGGTTGTTTGGCGAGGATTGCTAATTTCCTTAACAAGCTACAGTCCAGTTCACGGAATTCAGTGTATAGAATAAATTGGCAACCGATGGCTATGCTAGTGATCAATGAAGTACATCCCACGTACTGTGAAGAGTAGTATGCCTGCCGCATACCCTTGAACATGGTCGTAAACGCATTAAACCAATTGATTGGTTCATCTTGTTCGAGTGCCCACATAATGTTGAAGTCCTCTCGGGTAACTACATCAACAGTTTCGGGTTGGCAATTTATATTCGTAGCGATCAGACGATGCACGTACTTTTAAACGGGATTCTTAATAGATGATGGTGAAGGATAGTCTCCAATGAAGTCTTGGCGGCTAATGTCTTTCCAAATCTGAATTCTTTGTTGTTCCGTAGCCAAGTGACAAAGTCCTCCTTCAAGAAATCCAAGATATCGATATGCTTCTTGTCGAGTCCAATAAAAGTCCATGTCTTGAATTCTTAATTTCCATCCGTCATAATCAAATGCGAAACCATCTGCTTCAACAGGTTCGAATGAGGCAATGAACTCATAGACAAGTTCCTTATAGCATGGCTTGTTGAAGACAACATCCACATCTACTGAAGCTCGGTTAAACATGTCATAAACTTTGGCACTAATGCCAAGGCTTGCATTGTCTTGTCATGAAGGGCTATCGAGCTCACTAAAGGTTTGAGCCGGTTTACATCTTCAGCTATTTGCTCATAGGTTCGTGCATGGTCTATATTGTAAAAATTTGGTGGGTAGGATGTGTCATAGGTGTGAACAAACTCAACTTGAGTTCTTCGTTGGGAGGGTGCATTGGTCTTTTTTGATAGTAGGTTGGATTGAGACATGTTGCTCGAGTATGTAGAGTTGGTCGAGTTGAATGGTGAATATACCATGATACTCGATCGGTTTTTTATATTCCAAAATAGGTTAGCTCTATGGTCACTCGAGTAGTAACTTACCTAATAAAGTTTGATAAATCCATGAGTATATCAAAGGTTACTATTAATGGAATATTAAATCAAAGATTTAATCAAAGATTTAATATATGGAAGTTTTGGAAATTTATTAGGGTTACTCGAGATATTTTGTTTAGGAAAGAATTGGGCTGAGTGCTCGAGTGGGCTTTGTTGGAAATAAGATTTTTTTCTAGTTTGGGTCGAGTTGTTTAAGTGTTGTGGGTTACTCGACCGAATGATCCATAGATTCGGTCGAGTTAATCAGTGTCCTTCTTGCTTAACTTTGCACTTGTAAAACTTGGCGATCATAAAGACATATGGCAAATAAAAACAAGTACGCGCAAGTTCAAGGTGCAAACAACCAAGTACCGCAAACGGTACGGCAAAGAGTTCTCAAAACAAACACAAATAAACAGCAAAAAGAGGCTTTCCTAGCACTCAACCCAATCAAAACTCGATCCTTCGCTCATCTTCTTCTTTCCTTTCCGGTTAGCACGCTTGGGCATCTCCTTAGCACAGACCCACTCTTTGCTCTTCCTTTCCATCAACTGCATTGTGACCAAACGGGTGGTGTCGAGTGGTCTAAAATCTCCTTTGCCTTCAAATCGAAAATATGAGCGTTCCGTGAGGCAAGTGATAAAAGATGAGCAGCCGAGTGCCTTGCTCTTTTCCTTTGCGTTGATCATCTTCTTGAAGCGCTCGGTGAAGACATAAAACCAATCAATGGAGTCTCCTCGATCCATGAAGTACATTAAGTCCAAGTCTTCCCGAGACACTCGAGCACCTTGGTCAACACGAGTGTTGATGTTTGTTGAAATAATACGATGGATGTATTTTCATACTCCATCCGTTAGGCACTTGGGAGAGCAATTAGGGTCATACTCGCGCATACCGGTTAGCTTCCTCTATACTTGCAATCTCATCTCATCCGTACAAAACGGAATAACACCTACGAGTGAGAACCATTCTCCATCCATATACTCCTTCTCCTCCTTGAAAACTTGGGTGTTTATCTCAAACTCCCACGACATGCATTCATTCTCATTATAAAACGGTTCGAAGCTTGAGAAGAACTCGACCACAAGGTTGTGGTGTGTCGGTTGTCCCATCAAATATTCCCACTCGAGCAAGCCGGCATTGATAAATATGTTGTCAACAATCTCATAAATTCCAAGCTCGATCATAGTAGGTTTGTGAGGTGCAACGGAGCTTACCACTTTCTTCTTGCTCAAGACACCAAAGAGTTGAGCAAGCCGTGGCTCTTGAAATGGCTTCCTAAAGCTATGCTCCGTGCACGGGTTGAAAACCGTCCATCTCCTCGCGAGGGGGGATTAAATTATTTAAACAATTTTATTAGAATTTTTGGTCAACTCAATTCGGTTGAGTAAGAATCTTACTCGATCGAATGAAATAGAATTCATTTAAATTGTTTAATCTATATTAAATTGGGTGACGTGACTCGGTCGAGTTGGTGGTTTACTCGATCGAGTGAAAGAATTTATCCCCGGAATTTTCCCAAATAATATTCTACCCCACACTTGCATTTTTCCTAATCTAGAAAGCAATAAAGTGCGGAAAAATAAATACTTACTGGCCTAGATTAACGTCCTGGCAAGGACGTAGCCGTGTCTTCATATAAAGAAACACACTCGAGAAGTCCTTTGCTAGGATCCCTTCTCGAGAGGATATGCTCCACTTCTTAGTTATCCGACCTCATAGAGATCGAGTTGCTCTACTAGATAGCATTGGTCTCCAGCATGATAAATCTTCAGTCTATGTCCGTTGACCTTAAATGTGTTTCCTTCCTTGTTAATAATTCCACGTGTCCGTCGTCAAAAACTTTAGATATCTTGAATGGTCCGGACCACTTGGAACGTAATTTTCCCGGAAATAATCTCAACCTAGTGTTGTAGAGTAGCACTTCGTCTCCTACTGTGAATCTCTTCTCAATGATTTTCTTATCGTGCCACTTTTTGTTTTCTCTTTGTAGACTTTCGCGCTTTCATAGGCTTTAGGCGTATCTCCTCGAGTTCATGTAATTGAAGAATACGGTGTTCCCTGCAGCTCTAGCATCGAAATTCATCTTCTTGATAGCCCACATGGCTTTGTACTCGATCTCTACCGGCAAGTGACAAGCTTTTCCGAAGATAAGTTTGTATGGAGACATACCAATAGGGGTCTTGTAGGCTGTCCTATAAGCCCATAGTGCGTCATCTAGCTTCGACGCCCATTCCTTCCTTGCCCTGAAATAGTCTTTTCTAAAATAGCTTTGATCTCTCTATTCGAAACTTCTACTTGACCACTGGTTTGGGGATGGTAAGGTGTCGAAATCTTGTGATATACTCCATGTTTTCGAAGCATCTTCTCGAGTTGTTTCTCCTTAAAGTGCGTTCCATTGTCACTAATGATAGTTCGAGGTACACCATATCTAGGAAAATGATCTTCTTAAATAATTTCTTTACGGACTTGGCATCGCATGTGGGTGTGGCTATGGCTTCTATCCACTTAGACACATAGTCAACCGCTACTAGAATGTACTTGTTTCCGTAAGATGAAGGAAAAGGTCCCATGAAATCAATTCCCCATACATCAAAAATTTCTACTTCGAGTATACCCTTCTGAGGCATCTGATCTCTCCTCGAGATGTTTCCCGATCTTTGGCAAGCGTCGCACGATTGAACATACTTATGAGCATCTTGAAAAATAGTTGGCCAATAGAATCCCGACTGCAATACTCGAGCGGCTGTTTTGGATGTGGATCCGTGTCCTCCCGAGAATGAAGAATGACATTCGCGTAAGATTCTATGTTGATCTTTTTCTGCTACACACGTACGATATATGCCATCGACTCCTAACTTATAAAGATAAGGTTCGTCCCAATAGTATCGAGTAGCGTCTCGGAGAAATTTCTTCTTTTGTGCATACGTGATCTCTGGTGGTAGTTCCACAAACAAGATAGTTCACAAAATCTGCGTACCAAGGGTCTTTGTCTTGAGCTGAGTCTATGGAGAGCAAGTATTCTCCTAGGAATGAATCCTTGATAGGGTCTCCACTTCCTTTATCCTCTAAGGTAGTCTCGAGTCTAGATAAATGGTCGGCTACTACGTTCTCGACTCCTTTCTTGTCTCTGATCTCTATGTCGAACTCTTGCAATAAAAGGATCCATCTAATAAGTCTTGGTTTTGCGTCCTTTTTGTTCATCAAGTATTTGAGTGCTGCGTGATCCGAGTAAACAATGGTCTTTGATCCAACGAGGTATTGTCTGAATTTTTCGAATGCGTAAACTACCGCTAACATCTCCTTCTCGGTTGTGGTGTAGTTTTCTTGGTTGCATCGAGTGCCTTGCTCGTGTATTGAATGACATGAAGACGTTTATCAACTCTCTGTCCGAGGCATGCTCCAATCGCTCCGTCGCTTGCATCGCACATTAGTTCGAACGGTAAATCCCAATTTGGTGCTCGAACGATCGGGGCGGTTGTGAGTAACTTCTTTAACGTCTCGAACGCTTCATGACATTTATCATCGAACACAAACTTAACATCGTTAGCGAGAAGGTTTGTGAGTGGTTTTGCTATCTTCGAGAAGTCTTTGATAAATCTTCTGTAGAATCCGGCGTGTCCGAGAAAGCTTCTAATACCTCGTACATCCTTAGGCGGTGGCTTCTCGATCACCTCGATCTTGGCTTTGTCGACTATTCCTCGTTTTGAAACTAGATGTCCGAGCACTATTCCTTCTTGAACCATAAAATGACATTTCTCCCAGTTTAGAACTAGGTCCATCTCAATGCATCGGCTAGAACTTTGGATAGATTCGATAAACAATCGTCAAACGAGTCCCGTAAACTGAAAAATCATCCATAAAAACTTCCATAGTCTTCTCGAGGTACTCGGAGAAAATGGACATCATACACCGTTGAAAAGTTCCCGGAGCGTTGCATAACCCGAAAGGCATTCTTCTATACGCGAACGTTCCATATGGACATGTGAACGTGGTCTTCTCTTGATCCTCGGGGTGGATAGGTATTTGGAAAAATCCACTATACCCGTCGAGGAAACAAAAGTACTCGTGCCCGGAAAGTCTCTCCAACATTTGATCCACGAATGGAATAGGGAAATGGTCTTTTTTAGTTGCTTTATTAAGTTTTCTATAATCGACACACATCCTATATCCGGTTACGGTTCTAGTGGGGATTAATTCATCATTTTCGTTTTTAACTACGGTTAATCCTCCTTTCTTTGGAACGACGTGGATTGGGCTAACCCAATCTGAATCGGGGATCGAGTATATGATTCCTGCATCTCTAAGTTTTGTTATTTCTTTCAGAACAACTTCACCTAATTTGGGATTTAGTCTCCTAAGAAACTCCCTAGATGGTTTTGCGTCATCGCATAAACGAATCCTATGCATGCATACGTCGGGACTAATTCCTTTTAAATCATCTATAGAGTGTCCTATAGCATCTTTATGTGTACGTAAAACATGCATGAGTTTCATAGTTTCATCTTGATTTAGCAAAGCACTTATGATTACCGGCGAAAATTTTTCTGAAACTAAAAATTCGTACCTTAGATTTGGTGGAAGAGGTTTCAATTCCTGACCAAATTCATTACCTTTGCTCGAGTTGCTATGATTGATGATTGTAAGTTCCTGCTCGGTCAATTCTGCTCGGTCAAATTCTGCGTCAAATTCTGCTCGACCGAAAATGACTCGGTCGAGTACTCGGTTTCATCCATGAGATTCGACATATTTTCATCTTTTTTCCTTCACTTTCAAGAATGTTAGCGCGGAAATATCAACTATATCACTATTTGAACATTAGCATCAAACAAATCACAATCCAAAGAACAAGTAGGTGCTTTCATCATTTTAGAAAGATAAAATTTTACCTTGTCCTCACCTAGGTCCAACTCGATTGAACCATCGCCACAATTTATCAATGCCTTGACTGTGTTTAAAAATGGTCTTCCCATAATAACAGGAATTTCGGCATAAGGGTTATCATCCATTTCTAACACATAAAAATCCACAGGAACATAGAATTCTCCAATTTTAACAGGCATATCTTCTAACACACCAATTGGTACTCGTTTAGACCTATCAGCTAGTCTAAGAATTAAAGTGGTGCTAGAAAGTTCTCCTATTCCTAATTTTTCATATAAGATAAATGGCATTATGGAAACTCCTGCTCCTAGATCACATAAGGCATCATCAATATTTATATCTCCTACGACGATCGGTATAGTGAATGAACCATAATCTTTTTGTTTCTTAGGCATCTTACGTTGTATTACGGCACTAGAATTAGGTCCTAAGGCAACATGGTCTACATCACATAATTCACGACGATGAGTTATAATATCTTTTAAGAATTTAGCATAGGTGGGCATTTGAGAAATTACCTCTGAAAATGGTAGAGTGATGCTAAGCTTTCCGAGAATTTCAGCAAACTTCTTGAATGCGGCTGTTTCTTTTACCTTCTTTTGTCTGTTTGGGAATGGAAGTGGTGGAACGTAAGGTGGTGGTGCTACGTAAGGCGGCTCACTTTCCTTGTCCGTGGCTTCCTCTTCCTGCTCGGGCTGCTGAGTGTTACTCGGTTCATCTTGCTCGGCTGAATTTGTTGTGCTTTCTTTGGTCTTGGTCCTTCAAGCTCCTTACCACTCTTCAAAGTGATAGCGCTTAAGTCGGCTGAGTTTATTTCGGGTTGAGAAGGAAGTTTTCCGGGATTCCTTGAATGCGTTGAAGCGAGTTGCGCAAACTGTGTCTCAAGCATCTTCTGTTCGGCTTTCCTTGTTGGAGTTCCGCGAAATATTCTGAATGTCTTTGCTCTGTTGTGCTTGAGTAGCTATCATTGAGTCATTAGTTGCGCTAAGGTGGTTCCTCGGATTTCTTGTCTTCCTTCCTTTGGTTGAAATTTGATTTGTGCTCGGGCCGTAGTTCTGACTCGAGGCTTGGTTGCTCGGGTAGTCTCCTCTAGCTTGGTCTCGTGAGTATTGAGACTTACCTGGGTTTTGGTTATTGTACCCTTGAGTAGGGTATGGTGGTTTCGAATCTGAGTAGAATCTAGTCTGCCTTTGTTGAGGGGGTACGTAGGATCCTTGTCCTCGAGCTATGTAGCTAACGTCTTCTCCTCCTTTAGGTCCGTAAGCTTCTTCAGTGTGCTCGCTAACCTCGTAGACGTTCGATTGTGTTTCTTCTTATCTAAGTTAAGGTTAGAAAGGGCTTGCACTAAAGAGTTAACGGTTTTTGAAAGATTATTAAAGTCGGCTTTCGTGACTGAATTCGTACTCGGCTCAAGTTCCTCCTTCTTTAGATGGTTTCGATCTCCACCCCATTGGTGGCTATTCCATGTGAGTTTCTCTATAACCTTGAATCCTTCGCTCGCAGGTAGTCCCATGATGCTTCCTCTGCTTACTTGATCCATGCGTAATTGACTATTTTCATCCATTCCATCGTAGAACATCGACAACAATTCCCATTTATTATATCCATGATGAGGACATTAGAAAAAATTCTTGAGTATTGAAGTATGAGAGAATAGAGAGATTAGTAAAGAAGAATAATTCATTCACTTAAAATTTGAATTGGTACATAATGGGGTATTTATACAACATTTGAATTGCTCAAATATGGTTCCAAGGGTGCCTCCAACGTCTCCAAGAAAGCTTGCAACGGATATGTTGTTGGGAAGACGCAAAGCATTAAATGCTGTTGTTAGAAAGACGCAGAGCATTAAATGCTGTTTCAAACGGCCTTGAATCAGCTTCCTGCGTCAAGACAGTAACCTGTGTCAGGATCCTTGAGACAGCCACCTTTGTCATTCCAACACTCCCCCTCAAGCTTTGACTCTAGAGAATCTGAAGTCTAAGCTTGAAAACAAGAAGACCTACCTCATTAAAAACCTGATCAAGGAAAACCTCATGGGACAAAACCTTGATCAGGGAAAAAGAGTGTAGATCGTCATGATAAAGGCTTATGTAGAGGGTTGCTGACGAGCCCCAATCTTGGATGGATGGACTCGCAAACTTTGAGGCTTGCTCCTTTGGTGAAGATATCAGCCAACTGATCTTCGCTTCTAGTATACTTGGGAAGAATTGCTCCTTTTACAATCATTTCTCTTACCTTGTGGCAGTCCACCTCAATGTGCTTGGTTCTTTCATGAAATACTGAGTTGGAGGAGATGTGTATTGCTGCTTGATTATCATAGTGCATGGGGATAGGTTTCTCAACATTGATTCCTAAGTCTTTGAGAAGAGCCTTGATCCAGATCAGTTCAGTAGTCAGCTTCCTCATGGCTCTATACTCTGCTTCAGCACTGGAGCATGACACAGTATTCTGCTTCTTGCTCTTCCAAGTGACTAGATTTCCTCCCACAAAAGTGCAGTACCCTGTAGTGGACTTCCTATCCATCCTATCTCCTGCCCAATCAGCATCACAGAAACCTATAACATTAGTGCTTTCATTTTTCTTCATCAAGATTCCTTGACCAGGTGTTCTCTTGAGGTATCTCAGGATTCTTTCCACCATGTGCCAATGGTACATCATGGGATTTGGCATGTACTAGCTCACCTGGTTCACAGCAAAGCAAATATCAGGTCTTATAATAGTTAAGTAGATTAGCTTACCTACCATCCTCCTGTATTGCTTTGAATCCTGAAAAGCTTTATCATCACCCTCCCCTTGTCTAGGAATTTTGTAACCTTCTTTCAAAGGAGTCTTGGCAGGTTTTGCTCCAAGCTTTCCTGCCTCACATAACAAATCAAGTGTGTACTTCCTTTGGGAAATAAAGAGCCCCTCATTAGAGTTGCATACTTCAATACCAAGGAAGTACTTAAGTTCACCTAAGTCTTTTATATCGAAAACATTTTTAAGGAAAGATTTGGTAGCAATGATACCTACCTTGTCATTCCCTGTGATGATGATATCATCAACACACACAAGAATAACAACTCTACCTGATGGTCCTTCAAGGTTGAAGAGGGTGTGATCTGCTTCAGACTTCTTGAACCCTTTTTCTAGTAAAGTTGAGCTCAGCTTGTGGTACCAAGCTCTAAGTGATTGCTTGAGCCCATAAATGGCCTTCTTCAACCTTAGAACTTTTCCTGATTGAACTGAATCTTTGAGGCCAGGTGGAGGATGCATGTAGACTTCTTCTTTCAACTCTCCTTGTAGAAATGCATTCTTAACATCCATTTGCCAAAGCTCCCATTTGAGGTTGATAGCAATAGAGAGAATGATCCTCACTGTATGAAGTTTGGCAGCCGGAGCAAAAGTCTCAACATAATCCAGAGGCAATAAGTCTGGCCTTGTACCTTTCAATCTGCCCATCACTTCTGTATTTGATGGTAAAGACCCACTTGCTTGACACAGCCTTCTTCTTCAGAGGCAAATCTGACTCATACCAAGTGCCATTCTTTTACATAGCTTTAGTTTCTTCTTCTATAGCATCCCTCCATTTCTTGTGCACAATGGCTTCATCATATGTTCTAGGGACTTGACGCTCATCTAGCTTGCTGATGAAGGCTCTATGCTCAATGGGTAATTCTAAAGTGCACTCAGCCACCATCCCTTTGTAGTATACCCTAGCTTTGGTTCTAGTGCTTCTTCTTGGAGCAGGTTGAATACTGACAACTTCTTCTCTATGAGGCTCTGAGTCAGGTGCTTCTTCTCTGTGAGGTTCTGAGTCAGGTGCTTCTGAATCAGGTGTCTCTTCTGAGTCAAAGGTCTCTTCTCCTTGAATCTCTTCCTTATCATGAGTAGATGAGTCATCACTCCCTGAATCATCTCCCCCTGAGTCATGAGCAGCGTGTTCATCTCTTCCTGAGTCATCTCCCCCTTCATGATGAGGAAGAGAAACTTCTGAACCTACCCCTGAATCAGACTCTAGATGTCTAGGAGGATTAAGGCCAAAACTGTCAAGAAGAGCTCTTAGAGTTGCAGCTCTTTCTGAGGCAGATTGAGACAAGTTCTTCAGCTCCTCCCAGTTGCCTTTGTCATAGTAGCCCTTTGTCTCTATGAACTTCACATCTCTTGATACCAAAACCTTTCTCCCCACTGGATCATAACACTTGTACCCCTTTTGAGTAGTCGAATATCCAATGAAGATGGCCTTTGTGCTCTTTGGCTCAAGCTTGTTTCTTAACTCACCTGGGATTATTACATAGCACAAGCAACCAAAAACTCTTAAATGATCAATGAAGGGCATGGTCTTATTGAGTACCTCAAATGGAGAGATGTCCCCAAGGACCTTAGTCGGGGTTATGTTTATCAAGTAGCATGCGGTCATAACTGCATCACCCCAAAATCTCTAGGAACCTTAGTGTGGAACATCATAGATCTGGCTACCTCCATCAGATGCCTATTCTTCCTTTCGGCCACTCCATTCTGTTGTGGAGTATAAGGACAGCTTGTTTGATGTACAATCCCATACTTAGTCATGTGATCCTTGAAGGACCTGCTAGTGTACTCTCCCTCATTTTCTGACCTGAAAAACTTAATCTTGGCATTGTAGATGTTAGTAGCATGGTTCTGAAAGTTTATGAAAGCTTCTAAAACCCTATCCTTAGATGGTAATAATGTGATCCAGGTGTACTTTGATTTTTCATCAATGAATGTGACAAAGTACTTATGGGTATCTCTTGATGAACAAGGAGCAGTCCATACATCAGAGTGGACTAGATCAAAACAAGTTTCATATTTGGTTTCAGAATTCTGAAAGACAGTCCTACAATGTTTAGGGCCCTAGTATGATGATGTCCTAGTCTAGCATGCCATATTGATTCTGCTGGTCCTGATTCAGAACTAAGAGCTTGATCAAGACAACTAGTATCTTGACAGATAGTAAGTTGGATTCAAAACTGGGCATGAGTAAGGCGCTAGACTTTTTGTTGAATAACTCTAAATCCCCTACACCTTTAATAGGTACCTTGTTCCCGTTAGCAATCTCAACACAACCTGTTCTAGGCCTAACATTACTAAGCAAATGAGTACTTCTAATGATATGATCAGTTGCACCTGAGTCAATAATCAAAGGCCTAGAAGAAGCAGCATGACAAGTACGGAGGACGAAGGGTTTAAGGTTATCTGAGTCCTTAAGTGCATGAAGAAGAGCCTTCAGGTCTGACGCCTTGATCATTCCTTCCTCAGTATTCTTTGCTGATCCAGCCTTATCCACTACTTCTTTGCCTTCGTCAGAAAGGTGAGCTCTAGGTTCATTGTTCCTCTTGTTCTTCAGCCATGGCTTCAGATGAGGATGCAAGACCCAGCATTCCTTAGAAGAGTGTCTTCCTCTTTTGCAATGCTCACACAACCCTCTTTCTCCTGCCTTATTTGCCATAGGAAGTTCTCCTATAGTCCCAAACAAGCCAAAAGATCCCTGCTCTTTTTGAATTTGAGAGCAGACTTCATCAAGAGATGGAAGCTTGTCTGCCCTCAGTATATGCTTGATCAGGTCATTGTAACAAGGGTTCAATGTTAGCAGCAGGCTAAACACTTTGTCTCGCTCCCTCCTTTCATTGATGACGATAGGATCATTGGTGGAGGGCCTTAAACTATCTAGCTCAGCCCAGAGTGATCTAAACTTTCCAAAGTGTTGAGTGAACTCCCCATCTTCCTGATTCAAGTTGTTGATGGCCTTCTTGATTTCAAACACCCTGCTCAGATTGGAGACATTTCCATAAACCTTGAGTAGAGTGTCCCATAACTCCGTTGCTGATTCACAGTAAGAGTAAGCCTCTAAAATTGCTGGTTCAAGACTATTCTGGATGATGGACAAAATAAGCAGATCTTCTTATACCCATTTACCTTCGTCAGCAACAATCTGGATTTTATCCTTCGTCAGAGTCTTATCCTCAGTTTGAGCCGTTTCTTGAGGAGGCTCACTACTGATGACATGGTTCCAAAGACCCCTTCCTCCAAGGGCATTCTTCACTTTTCTTGACCACACGAGGTAATTGGACCCTTTTAGTGTGACATGTATTGACACATGTTTGTTCTCCATCGTTCTGATTCAGAGTATGACACAGAATGAATGTGTGATTCAGAGTATAATGAAGAATGAATGTATGCAGCGAAAAATTTGGAACTTATCAAGCTCGTGATGCCATGAAAGAATTCTTGAGTATTGAAGTATGAGAGAATAGAGAGAATAGAGAGATTATTGAAGAAGAATAATTCATTCACTTAAAATTTGAATTGGTACATAATGGGGTATTTATACAACATTTGAATTGCTCAAAATATGGTTCCAAGGCTGCCTTCAACGTCTCCAAGAAAGCTTGCAACGGATATGTTGTTGGGAAGACGCAAAGCATTAAATGCTGTTGTTGGGAAGACGCATAGCATTAAATGCTATTTCAAACGACCTTGAATCAGCTTCCTGCGTCAAGACAGTAACCTGTGTCGGGATCCTTGAGACAGCCACCTTTGTCATTCCAACAACATTCACGTTGAAGTCCTTTGAATCGGTTTTACGCTTCATGAAAAGATTCATTGTTGGCCTGAACGAATTTGTTAATTCTAACCCTAATACGTTTTACCTTTGCAGGAGGGAAATATTGGTTTACGAAAGCTTGGGCTAATGCGTCCCATGTCTGTGTTTGGCTCGTGTCCTTGAAGCCAATCTTTCGCTCCATCGGTTATAGAAAATGGAAATAGCTTCATGTAAACTATTTCTCTGGGTACTCCTGCAAATTTATACGTACGGCATAGTTCAGTAAAATTATTAAGATGGACGTGAGGGTTACCGTGTTCGTCAAATGATTCACTCTTGATCATTTGGATGAGTCCTCCTCAAAGTTCGAAGTCGTATCCTTCTTCATTGGGAATGCGAATGGGGGAACCATAACTTTCAATGGTTGGAGTTATGTAATACTCGGCTGGTTGCTCGACCTCAGCCCCTGCTCGAGCTGCTCCATGCGGTCAAGTTTGATTTTCCATATCTGGTCGAGTGTGATGATTTGTTCTCGATTTCTTGGGTATTGTCCAAGGGAATTTCCACGAAGTTGGGGTCAAAGGTCTAGAAGATCTCAAAGAGCTAAAACTTGAGTTTGTGACGTCCACTTGCACATTTTTCTTCGCTTTAGAGTTTCATTGCATTCACCTACAAAAAGGTGAATTTTAGTATAGCTAGAAAAGATAGGCAAATGAAAGTTTTTTATTTAGTTAGGATTTCGAGTGACTCGAAATCTAGAACTAAAAATTAAACTAGTGAAAGATTTTAAAAACTACAAACTAAACACCGTTCCCCGGCAACGGTGCCATTTTGATGTGATGCAGTTTAGTAGACAAATATTCCAACACGCAACTCAAAAGAATTATAGAACTAGGGGTGACCTAGTGTCGAACTCAAGGGAACAGTGGAGTTAATTTATACTTTAAAATCGATTACTAGCTTTCAAAATAGTTCTTAAGTGTTTTATTTATTCTAAAGAGCAATATTATTTATTCTAAAGGCAATATTTAAAGAAAAGGTTTTGTTATCAAATATTAAAAACTATGACAAGGATGAGAATCCTCCGCTAATACTTATGGTTTCACTCGAGCAAGATATAGATTATAGTTATGAATTTCCTCCTTGATGACAGTTTAATCTAGAACGTATTGTTATATGATAATATAAATCCTCACTCCCGAATGTTGGATTCATATTATAGAATTTAGACTGAGTAGCATTAGCATACGAATCCTCAGTCCCGAATGTTGGACTCGCACGTAAACATCTACTCGACTAGCTTCATTCCTCCCGGTGGTTTCACTAATCTGTCCAAATACGCTTATTAATACATTCATGCACCAAATATACTCGCTGCTCCCGCTTTGCTAATATACTCGATCTAATGGTTGTATTGATTCCAAAATAGTCTAAGTTCACCTCCCGGTCCTTCCCTAGAAAATACTACTCGACCTACTCTTCTAAACGTTTTGTCAGAACACCTAGACGTAGTGCTCGGGTATGATTCAACACACATAATAGTCATACAAGAATTGATTCATATAAATTAGATAATCATGGTCAAGTTATTCATAAGCATTAGGGATTCATAAAATCCCCATCATAAGGAAACTACTCACTCATCTCGAGTGAGAATGAAAACGTATTCAAACGATTGTAAATAAAACAAGAGTAAAGTTTAGAAATTGATGATCCACGCTCGAGCTCCAAGCTGCTGCTCCTCTCCTCGTTATCTCGAGTACAAAATTAGGTTGAATGATCTTGTGTAATTTGAACAGTCTCCGAACTCTCTCGGTTATCTTCTTCACTTGGGTACTCGACTAATCTCAATCACTTCTTCTCTAGGGATTTCGGCCCCCTAGCCAGCAACCTTCTTTGAGCCTCTTGTGATGCTTATATAGTGACAGTAATCACAAGGGTCGAGTAGAATGAAAGGTCTTGCTTATCCTCTCGTCATAAATGGTCGAGTAAAATGGAAAGTCTAGCTTATCCACTTGTATTAAATGGTCGAGTGAATGAAGAGAGTCCATACGAAGAGTCTTGATCACGTGGTGACTTGCTCGAGCAGTGTATTTACTCGGTCGAGTAACATGAGTCTCTGGCCTGTTTTAGCTCGAATCAAGTACTTTAGTACACTCGGTCTAAGGATTGCAGAAATGCTCCCAATTATGTCTGATTTAGGTCGAATTCACGTGCTTTTCCTCATATTTCCATGTATGCTCCTTCGTAAGGCTGAAATCGTGTTTTTGACCTGAAGCATTAATCAAAGTATCAAAAGTAATATATTTTACGTTATAATCATGGGAAATTAGCATGAAAGTAGGGGCTTAAAATAGACATTTCTAACACTGATCAAACTGCTTCCGGCGTACCGCCAAGCAGCAAGCAAAAGGCGGATTCCTCATTCTCTGGTGAGACCTAAAACCGAGCCAAAGACAAGGAGAGACGCAGCCAAGGACTTCCCAATGTCATCAGACAAGTCATGCCAAGGTATTGTCCATGATATGGCCTTTGACCCCGACTATTTAATTGATAATGATCTTGGATTGGTTGTTGAAATGTTCACTCATCAAGGGTGGGATGAATTGTTTGTGGGACCAGCAATGATGGACATTGGTTTGCTGAAAGAGTTTTATAAGTCTTTTGAACTTGTGTCTAGTGGTAAGACAATCACCGTCTCTTTTAAGATGGGTAAGGAGAAGTTCAAATTTACAGAGAGAGATCTTGCAACCATTCTGGGCGTTCCTTGTGAAGGGTACGATGAATTCTATGGAGGAATCCCTATGGATGTCACTGAGGCGGAGGTTCATGAGACTGTTTTGGGAAAAGGAGACAATATGCCAGTGGTATGTCGGGTGCTTCTTGAGTACTTAGCGCTCTGTCTTCTCCCCAGGGGAGGAAAGCACACAGTACCCACCACCTATGAGGAGATAATATTGTGGAAGATATTGACAAAGGCATCAGTGAATTTGCCTAAGATCATTCTCCAACTCATGGTGGTTGTCAAGAGGTCTCAGTCCAAAAAGCTTTCCTATCCCCGACTGGTCAAACTAGTTCTTATCCATTTTAACGCGTATCGCCTGAAGACTGAAGTTTGCTGCTCTCGACAACTCAATAAAGGGCATATGGGCCGTATCAATTATGCCTGCATTGATGGCATTGGCTGGGTACACAAGTATGAGTCTCCTGAGGGGGTTGACAGAGATGAGGAGGAAAAGAAGAAACTAGTGCCAGTGATAAGTCTGGATGATGAGGGTCAAGAGGGCCAGGAGCAAGCTGAGGATATCAGTGTTGTTTCTCAGGGGAAGGAAATTATCAGCCTGCTCAGGTCTCTGAATGAAAAGATGGATCAATTGCTCGCAGTGGATAAATTGCTTGATGTTCAGGCCACCAGTCACATCACTTGATCTTTGATGACCAGTTTCAAGGCCCCTACTGTTTGAATCCCAACACATCTTTCCCTTTTGCTTGTTAAAACTTTAAACTTAATTTGTCTTGTTTTGCCTGTTGTGACGAGCTGTTTTATTTTGGACTGCGCTCTTTTGCACTAAGTGTGTTTGATTGATATTTTGGTGTTTTACTTGTCCTCTTTTCTACTAACCTAGATTATGATACTTTTTGATAATGACAAAAGGGGGAAGTAGTGGTTGTTATGTGCAAGTAAAGGGCTCAGTTCCTAAGGAACCTCAACAAGAGGACCTAAAGCTTGGACTTAGGGGGAATGCTCAGTGTCTTGGTCGGTAAATGAATCTGCACATCACTTGCTCTTATTTTTTTATCGATTATTTGTCATCATCAAAATGGGGGAAATTGTTGAACCCTTGGGTTTTGATGATGACAAGTGATCAATACTGATTACTGTATTGAATGTGCAGATTGTGCTTTAGTGGACATGCCAGCGACAGTCAGATCGTGAACAACGACTAGTCGGAAGTCGTTAGTCGTTGCACAATCTGGCCCCCAAAGCAAACCCAACCTACGGCCATGATGGGGGTCTCAGGGTCTCACCCAACAGTAAAGGTCTCAAAAAAGACCACCTCTACATCTCAATACACCAATGCCACCTCACTCAGCTATAACAGACTGTACGTACAACTGCTGCTCTGTTTTTTCTTCTTTAGCAGTTGATCTACACATGGTCCAAATGATCCACACATCACCCCATTCTATGATCTACTCTATTGTCTATACACTCTCAAGCTTGTTGTGCATATTACACTCTCATTTCAAATTGTGGGTCTGAGATTGATCTCAAGTATCTCACTTATAGGGTCCTCTTGATCATTAAGTAACACTTTAGGATTGAATCCAATCCCTTCTTATTATATGTAAACTAATTTGAAGTAACAGTCTAATATTCAGTCATTTATTTACGACTAGTCTCTCAAAATATGTGTAATATGAAATAAAATTTAGATAAAACTAAAGTCATGAAATGCTGTACGTGTTTCAAATGCCAAATTTCAACATAGTTTCCTGTGTTCTGGATCTGGTCCATTTAACAAAAGTAAAATTCACACAAAGCAAGATGTTCATTTCAAAACTTGTTAAACAGAAACACAACCCTCTTTGATGCTGACTTATGTAACATTTACAAACACAAGAATAGACTCTACATATGGTGAGCCTGATAGCAACAAAAGAAAAGAAAGTTGGTCCTTACTGCACCAATTGAAGGGATTGAGTAACATGCCCTGGCTAGTGATGGGAGACTTCAACGAGGTCTTCTACCCTGAAGAAGCAGTGGGCGTGAGGCAACGCGACACTAATCGAATGCGTCAATTTAGAGAAGTGGCTGATCGGTGTGCATTACTTGACTTGGGATTTGTGGTAATCCATTCACATTCTCTAATAAACGCATCCATCCCTTCGAAGCAAAGGCTCGCCTAGACAGAGCACTAGCGGATGTTGAATGGAACAATTTATACCCGGAGTCTTCAGTTCGTCATCTCATCACCTTCAAGTCAGACCATTGCCCGCTTCAAATATCACTGTCTCAATCTGGCCAACGCAAGTTCCCAGCTCGGAAGGGGTTCAAGTTTGAAAAGATGTGGCTCCGCGATGCAAATTTTCGTTCTGAGCTGACAAATTATTGGCATACAGCCCTGATGAACCCTACTAACAATCATAATTTATTTGATATGTTGCAGGCTTGTTCGGAGAAGCTACAAGGATGGAATTCAGCCACATTTGGCAATGTTCAGGGCCGCTTAAAGCAGATAAAAGGAGAGCTTGAACAATTGCAGAACATGGTCCGAACTACAGAAGTGGCAGAAAAAGAAAGAGATTTGTCAAATCAATTGGATGAATGGCTGACTAGAGAAGAACTCTTATGGTGCCAAAGATCTCGAGTGGACTGGCTGAGAGAAGGTGACTCAAACACTCAGTTTTTCCATGCTAGAGCAACCCAAAGGAAGAAGGTAAACGCAGTCGAGAAGCTGCTGAATTCAGAGGGTATGGTAGTTGATGACCCTGAAGGTATTGTGGAAATTGCTAAGAAATACTTTCTCAATATCTTTCAATCTCGTCTTGCGTCTGAAAGTATAAACTGGGACTACTCACTACAGTTTGTGGATAGGAAAGTTTCGCAGGAAATGAATTCCCACCTGAACATGCCGGCGACATCAGAGGAAATCAGGGTTGCACTCTTTCAGATGGGGGCAGATAAGGCTCCTGGAATCGATGGTTTCCCAGCCTTTTTCTTCCAGAAGCACTGGGACCTTGTTGGTCAAGAAGTATGCACGGAAGCTCTAAAGTTTTTAAATGACTCCCACCTCGATGTGCGTCTCAACGCCACAGAAATTGTCCTGATACCAAAATGTAAAGATCCGACAAGAATGGAAGAGTTCCGACCAATTAGTCTTTGCAATGTAAGTATGAAGATAATATCTAAGGTCCTTGCCAATAGACTAAAGCCTCTCCTGCCCAGGATCATTTCTTTGAACCAAAGTGCCTTTGTGAATGGGCGGCTGATAACAGACAATATCCTCATTGCACACGAAGTAAGCCACTTCATCAAAACTAGACGCAGAGGAAGAGATGGTTATATATCCTTAAAGTTAGACATGAGCAAGGCCTTTGATCGGCTAGAATGGGCCTTCCTAGAGAACATGATGGTAACTCTCGGCTTTGAAGGCGGATGGCTTAGTAAAGTGCTCCAATGTGTCCGAGCAGTCCACTACAGAGTCAAGATGAACAACAATCATTCAAGTTTTTTTACCCCGACACGAGGTATCCGACAAGGCGACCCTATATCTCCCTACTTGTTCATTATTGCTTCTGAATGGCTCTCGGCATCCCTAAATGCTCTTGAACGACAAGGACGAATAAAGGGATTAGAATCAAGAGAAATGCACCTGCTATTACACATCTTCTCTTTGCCGATGATAGCCTAATCTTTCTAAGGGCTGATCTTGATGAAATCCGAGCCGTTAAAGGCATCTTAGAGCTTTATGAATCTTTGTCGGGACAGGCCATAAACTTTGCAAAATCAGAAATGGTTTGCAGCCCAAATATTTGTCCGGATATCAAGGAGGAGGCAAGTCGAATTCTGGGTGTTATGCGTGGCCAATCACTCCAAATACTTGGGACTTCCAATGGAGGTTGGGCAAAACAAATGTCAAGTATTTAAGGCGCTTGAAGACAAGGTCGATAAGCGATTAACTGGACTGGAAATTAAAGTTCTATCCTGTGCTGGAAAGGAGGTCTTGTTGAAGTCGGTTGGCCAATCTATCCCTGTGTATGCAATGAACTGTTATAAGATTCCACTGACCATTAGTAATCGTCTACAGAAGAATCTAATTCGATTTTGGTGGTCTTCAAACGGCAACCGTACAGCAGCACATTGGATAAGCAAGTCTGTTCTGATGAAGGATAAAGCCAAGGGAGGGCTGGGTTTGAGGAATTTAGCTGTCTTTAATGATGCGCTTCTACTTAAGCAGGCATGGCGAATACTCACCAAGCCGGACACGCTTCTCAGTCAAATATACAGAGCCCGATACTTTCCTCACGGAGACTTCCTTAATGCGAGTATGGATAGCCGGTCCTCGCACGCGTGGAGAGGAATCTCAAGGATTAAGCATAACCTAAGAGATGGTTTGGCTCAAATAGAATCAACAGGGGAATACTCTTGGAGTTTGACTAGCTCGGGAGTCTTTTCTGCAAAGTCAGCCTATGATCTATTACAAAAGAAGGCACACCCGATTAGCTTGGGAGAATGCTCAGACCCATCAGCAACTAATCGATTCTGGAAAGTTTTATGGAGTATTAACCTTCCGGCCAAGGTCAAGATCATGATTTGGCGGTTATTTCATAACAGTCTCCCAGATGCTGTAAACCTCCGACGAAGGGACTGCACTACAAATGGCCTGTGTATT
Organism: Sedum album; assembly: GCA_006409495.1. Taxonomy (NCBI): domain Eukaryota; kingdom Viridiplantae; phylum Streptophyta; class Magnoliopsida; order Saxifragales; family Crassulaceae; genus Sedum; species Sedum album. The sequence continues at coordinate 24,010 of QZGG01002657.1, forward strand.
TTGTGGCTTCAGGCCGGAGTCATCGATACACCTATTTAAAGACTGTTGGCGTATCAGGTCTGTTGGGGACAAACTCAACCTGCCTAGGATCTTCTTCCCCGATATACTCTTCTTCCCCTGCAGATTGGTTGTTTATGTGCTCTAACTCTGCCACCAGAGAAGACTTCCGGAAATTAATATGTGTTGTTTGGGTCACGTGGAGCTGCAGGAATTCGATTAGGCATGATAAGCCTAGCCGAAGTGTTGACATGGTGTGCGCAAAGGTTACATCTACTCTGTTCAATGTGATACCAAGTTAAACCATTGCTTCTGGCGTTACAAGAGGTCAGACAACCTTGCTGCTATATTTTGTGATGGTTCGTGGTCAAAAACAGGAGAGATGGGTTTCGCTGCAGTCTGTGTTATTGATGGTATATTGCAATCTGTCAACCTGGGTTGGGGAAAAGCAATATTCTGTTCGAGAGACGCGGAGGGCCTCGCCCTAGTGGCTGGTATGACGATGGCAGGGTTACTCAATCTTTCTAAAGTAACTTTCTTCTCAGACTCAGCGGAAATAGTGCTAGCAGCAAGCATTGGCTTTTTGAATCATGGATCGGACGGAGGGTGGCTTGATAGCTGCATGAACGGCTTTAAATCACATCCGGGCTGGAGTATCGAGCATATTGATCGGGAGGACAATTCTCTGGCCGATAGCATTGCTAAATTTGCTAAAACTGCTAGAGTCCGATGGTCGGCTACAGACTCAGTTCCCATTTATCTATCTGGCTTAATTAAGTCTTAGTCTGTCTGTTCCCCTCTTAGACCTGTTCCTATCCGGTTTATTGTTGCTTTTGTTGGTCCCTCTTGAATGAAGTTCTGCTTTCATCAAAAAAAAAATATCATACTGTAACTGATATATTGAATGACGCAAACCTAGAAATGACTCAGATTGAAAAGGATATTGGCCTGTTTTTTAAAAGGGCAAAATCTAGTAACACTCGTGGACAAGATTTCACTGTTCTAATATTATACTCATTGTCCTCTTTTTTGATGAGTAAAAGTTTTATGAGTCTCTTTTGGTGTTGAGTGCAGGTAAACTGCATTCGTCGAAAGGATGATGTTACATGTATTTCCGACATGGTGAGTTCACACAACAGTCAAAAGAGGGACATGTCGGAAGGGGGTCCATAGAAGCTATTCCACGAGCACGGGATAACCCACTCAGCTATACTAACACCTGGAAAGCGTCATAAAATGTTATTAGGAGATCTGACGCTTCGGTATACAAAATCACTAATTGCATGTCAAAGACAACCGTGATCGTCAAATGAAAATAGCACATGAAAACTCGAGTTGGATATCATTCTTTTACCTTCTTTCAAGTGAAGTCCCACATATTTACTTGCTGCCTCAGCCAAATGTAATGCTTCAGGTATATTATCTCCTTCAGAGCAGTAGCACAATAAGCATGTAACCTTTACACCTTGGCCTGTCGATGTAAAGGTGTCAGATTTCAAGTTTATGGTTCGTAAGGTACTTCGCAAATAAATATTATATCTACCTTGAGACAAGAGAAGAGAGCTGCAAATGGCAAACTTGGGTAGTAATCTTCATCTTCTTCCTCGTCATCTTCGAAAGGTGAGCGCACGTCTTGTGCATCTTCTGCTTCAGCTAGTGAACTGAGATACTTCCAACCTCTCTGCTTAGGGTCGTAATCTTGAAGTTTTCTCCAGCCAAGTTTCTCGCAGTCGGGATTTGAGCCATCGTCTTTTGAGCTAGACAAGTAAAACACCTGCAAACCACTGATGCAATAATAAAATAGTTAATCAGTACTTAAGTGCAATCAAAATCAACACAAGATGAAACCATACTCCTGTAATATGAAAAACTAAACTGTTATGCTGAAATAGTAGCGCTTCCTAAGAGCATGTACACCAATGCAAAAAATAGAACTTCCTCAAATAGGAAGTACTACAATTTCTCTCTAACCATGGCACAAAATTTTGAGGAAGTCCTCTCTAAAATGCTATAATAGCACTCAAGAGAGGACTTCCTCAAAATTTTGAGCCTTGTTTACAAAGGGATTGTAGGACTTCCTCAAATAGGATGTCCTATTTTTTGCATTGGTGTACATACTCTAAATCCTCATACATAGTAACAAAACAATGGTAAAGTATAACATACCTCGATAAATCGATATTTTGCCACCGCCCAAAATCCAAGCTGGAAAGTAAAACAACATGCTTCTTTCCACTCTTAGCAGCAAATTCAGCTAAATGTTTTGCATATTCAACCATCTTCCCCTGATCATGAGAGTACGAAACTGGTAAAAAGTTTTTACCGTAAGGAACTAAGGCAGCATCCCTTAATCTTCATTAATTACAAGACATGAACCACCCAAGAATAAACCAAGTCGATATCTACTTGGGGGTGTAAAACTCCAACTGATCTAAACCCATGTTAAATAGTCCCTATTTCCAATATACATTCTAACAAATGGACGAGTCCACCTCTTCTCCTCACAAAATCAAATAAACAATAGAATAATAATGCAGAATTCTAAAAACAATTTATACAAAGACATTAAAACGAAATAACATTAATATACTACCTTAATGACCGGGGATCTTTGTTGAACCAAAGTCAAATCATTTGCAGCCGAAGTATAAACTGAAAATCACAAAACCTTAACACTTTCAGCACATAATCTCAATTCATCAACAATCGAGCATTCATTGAACACACAAACAACGAAACAACTTCACTTTCTCCATCATCACTTTACCTTCTAAAGGCAGAGCAAGCTCTCCACTAGGAACAGGACCATATGCATCATTACCAACGCAAGGAAGAACATATGGATCATCCAAGTATCCAACTCTCTCAGCTTTCAATGACGCTACAAGTAAATCCATCGCTAATTGCCCAACATTACCGATCGACAACGCTGGCTGCGTCAATTTCATTAAACGAATCATATAAACAAAATCGAACCTTAATTATACCCTAATTTCGAAAATGACGAGTAGTTATAGTGTGAGTAACGACTAACCAGGATGAGTGTGGAACAGAGGTCTTCGTCGACCTGCTTTCCTTGTTCGATGACGAACTCCATTGACGGCGGCGAAGCATGGTGATTCGGATATTGATGAAGAATCCGGCGAGGTTGAATTCACTGCTACTTCAAAACGTTTCCTGAACAAGAAGCCAGAGGAGTGGTGATACGGCGTCGTAAAATGTCATGTGCAATGTTGCCACAGAGGGGAAGCTACGACAACGTTTAACTACTTTATGACTCGCATTGCATTTAATCTCCGGTGTACTCGGAAATTTTGGAACAGGATTTACAGCTTCAAACAACTTTCAATAATTTATTATTGCTCTGTAAATAACTTTATTTTTGTATATAAAAAAATTATTTAATTTTATTTGTTGATTTCAACTTTGATATTGAAATCAATTCTAAAAGCTTGCATCGGGTAATATGATTTGATTAAATTCATCTACATAATCTTTATCTTGTAAAATTTTAACTGTCCTTCATAAAAATGTTTCGTTATTTTAATTGCACGGATCAAATATTTTTGTTTTAGGGTTTGCAATTTGATTATGATGACGTTGTGACTTGATTAGGGGTGTTAATGAGCCGAGCGTTCGTGAGCTACTCGCGAGCAAGCTCGGTCAAAGTTCGGCTCGATAATAAACAAACTGAGCTTGAGCATGGTTTCTCGGCTCGATTAATAAACAAGCCGAACATGAGCAGATGGGTGCTCGCCTCGTTTATGTTCGTGAACGGCTCGTTTACCTGCTCGATTAAGGCTATATTATATGCTCGATTAGAGCTTGTTTATATACTCGATTAGTACTAATTTATTTTTTGCTAAGGAATCAGAAACTAAGGTCTCATTTATGGTGTATTTATACTCAATAAACCTTATCCACGTCAATAAAATGAAAATCTCAACATTATACTGATTTTCACATTTATTATATTTTTACTCCATATTAATATAAATATGAACCAATTCGACCTCTTTTTTAATATTCAGAAAAATGATAATGAGTAATGTGAAGATATTTACAGTGACTGTGTTGATCTTGACATGGTTATTTGTGGTGGAAGCTGGAGTTCATGTCAGGATTTACAACAAAACACCTCAAACAGTGCAAGAAAATTGTTATTCAAGTGATGATAATTTTGGCATAAAAACACTCAAGCCCGGAGATGTTCATGATTTTACATTTAATCCGAACATTTGGGGAAGTACTAAATTTGAATGCGGAGTATCATTCGATAATGGCGTTACTTGGAAGCATTTTATGGGTTATAGATGGCATCGAGACTCTTCTGTATGTCATCCTGATTGTGCAATGGATATGCATGAGCCTAGAGCTTGTCGATGGAATTCTTTGCAGAACCGTGAAGAGTGTTGGGATTATTTGAGAAATCAATTGTTTGACTCTTTTCCAAGCAACTTATCAAATAAATACCAAAATTGAACAACAAAGGGTCCATAGCTCAGTGGTAGAGCAATTGACTGCAGATCAATAGGTCACCGGTTCGAACCCGGTTGGGCCCTTCTTAAATTAATTTTTTGTCCGACTCAATCATCTCAATCAATTAGAAATTCGGTTAACCCAATTGGTTTCTCTAGTAAAACTTTTATATATCATTTTTAACCGATCCAATCAGCTCAAATACAAACTTCATACGTAAGTGTCATCTATTTTCCAAGTTCCAACATTAAGGATGTTCTTAAAGCTTTACAATACAATCAAGATGAATTGCCTTTTGCCATCATAAAGCTAGTTCAAGATCTGAAGAAGCTGACATGTAACTCAAAGCTATCTACAATCTCAAAAACGCAGGTGTCACCAACCTTGAGATGATTATCATCTACAAAGCTTCTCCACCCCTTGGAGAATCTTTGATGACCTTCTTTGACGTAAAGGCACCTAACATCCCAAACCCGTTCTCTGGTTCTCATTATAAAGTGTGTAGATACCGATGGCAGGTTCAAAATCAGCTGAGCTTTTTTTGGGACGGGCTGCAAACAAGGATGAGAAAAAGAACATCAGACACAACCACATTTAAACTCATCTTGAATTTGTTACGAGTTTCAATCTTACCAACATATAATAAGGGTGAAAAGCGCTCTTTGTCAAACAGATCTTGAAGTAGGGAAAGGAGGATGTGAATGATTTCATAGATGCTGCAACAGATTCACAGATATAAGACAAGCCCCATTACAGCCGTAAAGATAAGAGTTTACAGAAAATACCAGGAAATGGTCTGTGCCGAGGGTTACTATCTAGCGGAGGGGTGCGCTCATACTCATGTTCAGTCCTTCGGCACTGATCCACGCCAAATATTTGAACATGGAAGTGCATGTTACCTTTGTAAGTGAATGATACCAGCTCATCGTTACCCAAAGAGTGGTGTCTAAAGAAGTTTTCCCAACCACCCTTGAAATATATAGTATCACCAGTCTGTGAAACGGCAACTCTCCAGCAGGTAGTGGAGTTTGTGATTAATGTTGCATTTTCTTTCAGATCTCCCGATAAATATCTCATTAACTTCAAGGAACTCTCTGCAGCAAAAGACAATGAAGAACAAAGTTGAAATCACAAGAAAATTTAATGTTGAATAATAAGATTGCAGACAGCGGCCAGCGCAATGAATTAGCAGAAACCTACCACTTTCTTGGCACAACATTCACCTCGCATAATTGCAAAAAACGAAGAATCCAATCCTGATATTCCAGATCTACATTTACTCAACATTTCTCCTGTTGCTTCAAGTTTCTAAAGTGTAGTGGGTATCTAGTTTGCACTTATTACATCTTAAAAATTACAGGCAGGAGAAAGCAGTATGAGTAATCACGACGTCATTATCATCTCAACAACATCTTCTCCATGACGAGTACATTTTTTTCACCCAAAGCAGTTTCCGATAAAGTTAAAAGTAAACTATTTTCAGAAAAGTACAGCTAACGCGGATTATTGACACAAACTGGACCACAGCAGCACACAACTAAGCAACCGATTGCATACTCATGTACAAGTCACAGCAGCAGATATCCTTCCATTAAATACTCTACTAGATTTGTTTGCAAGTACTCATTAATATCAAGATTCTTATTCGATGAACTGTGCTTAGAGTCAGATGAAAAACTCTTTCAGCATCTTACAGGTCATAAGGATTCGTATCTACATGACAAAATTGCATTTCACCATTTTCGATATTGTAAAAGCACTGAAAGACTACAAGACTCAAAATATACTTGTCAATGACTTCCAAAATATCTTTCTCTCTCATACGCTCCACGCTCTAGGGTTTTCGATCTTTGTTGCTGCCTTGGGTGGGGGTGTGCTCCCTCTCACGAGGTGAGTCTCCCTCCGCCCTGGGCTTCCTCTTTTCCTCCAGCTCCTCCTTTCCTCTAGCATATATGCTAGCCTTCCTCTAGCTTAGAGCTAGTCTTCCCTCAAGCCTTGGAGCTTGATTGTTTGGTCTTGTTTGGTGGGATCGGCGTGGTCTTCAGGGGGTATGGACACTGTACGGTTGGCGGCGCTGTGGAGGATCCAAGGCTTGGTCTTCCATCCAAGCCTTTGCGTGGTGGCCGGTCTGGCGGTGGACATGCTTCAGTGAGGGTCGCGGCTAGAGTGGGTTGTGGTCCGGTGTCGGATGAGGCGCTGTTGGCTCAGAGCGGCTGACGGGAGGGCGGATGGGCTTCGAGCGGCTGGATCGACGGGGTTGGGCGGCTGGTCTCGGCGGGCGGGATGCTTGGACGGCTCGGCTGCTGAGCTTCGACGGCGAGATGTGCGACGGGAGGAGCGGGATGGGTGGGATGCGCTGCGGGACGAGCTCCGAATGGCGAGAAGAGTCTGTGGGTGGCGAGATGTGTTTCGAGCAGCGGGAGGAGCGGGCGGAGGGTGGCGGTCGGCTGACTGGACGGCGAGCGACACTTCGGCTGAAGGACGGCGGCTGCAGATCGGCTGATTGGCGGCGGCTGGGAGGCGCTGGATCTGCTAGGGTTTCCACGATGAGATGCCTGCTGCTCTGGGCTTGCTGGGCCTGCTGCTCTGGGCCTGCTGGGCCTGCTCCTTGGCCTGCTGGGCCTGCTCCTTGGCCTGCTGCTCTGGGCCTGCTCTCTGGCCCATGTTATCCAGCCTTCTTGGCTTTGAAGCCCTCTTGGTCTTATGTCGGGCTGCTTGGTGGAGCATTTCTTGAGTCCAGATGGTGTTCGGACTTTGGTGAGTTCGTTGGGATGGCGTCAGTCATGGCCTGCTCTTCATATGTTTTTACGAGACTTTCTTGACGTAGAATAGTCTTAGGTCTTTATCCCTTCGGTTTGAATTCATTTGCTCGCATTGTAATATCTTGTGCTGTTGAAATCACCTCACCTTGAATCAAAAAAAAAGACTTCCACAAGCTCACTTACAGTATTAAACTAAAAACAAAAAGAAGCCCTCAGTTTCAATTTTCTAAAACAAGAGGAACCAGATGAACAAAGAGGAGGAACATAGCAACATTTTCAGAAAGATAGCATTGGCTTTATCAAAAGGCCATAAAGGAACAACTCAATTTATATTGAAAAGGCACAGCATTCCACAAATCAAATAAATTCAATAATGAAGCACAAGCAATACTCTAGAAAAGAAAACTTACCTGGATTTCTATACTCGATTCTCCAATGTCTAAGGAACTTAGCTAGGAACTGGCTGGCAAGAGAAGCCTCTGGTTTTGAACTAATGTAGCAGTGTCACAGAATTTACCTGTTTTGGCCTTGTTGATGCAAGTTGTCTCATAGTTCCTGGCAACCAGATCCAAGTGCAGGAAGGTTTCTATATTAGCTGTTTTGACGTAGTAGGTTTCGGGCATTGGCCGCCCCTGTTCTTCTCCTCTCATTTATTTCAAAATATCTACAAAGGAAAACGTAGTTACTAGTTAGGGCTTGATCACAAGGGTTTCAGGCACACGCCATAATAAGAATTCAATGCATTGGAATGAAAATGATATTTATTGGTCTACCTTTAGGTAAATTTCATTCCCGAAATTGGATAAGCTCTCAGTAGTATACAGCTGTGGAGACTAAGCAAAGATGTGCCACACAAGGGAAAACAAGTTTTAACATTAACCTATATAGTTCTCAGATGAACTGAAGTTGAAGAAATCTAGTGAGACGGTCACCACTTGCAAAACTAAAGTTGAGTGAGAGAAATTAAAGGTAACTCAGCTTCTAATCAACTACGGAGTAGGTCAGAAACTATAAAACTCCAAAACTACTGTAAGGTATGAACAGTTAACAACGATAGCCGTGCCTAAATGCAGCTTGAAAGACATACCATCTTGGGATACTATTGTGTGCTTTATTGGTCTACTGCTTTTTCTTCTCTGAAGATTGGAATCTGTCTTCTTGGCAGGTGGAATCTTCAAAGGGATTGGAAATCATGTTCTCCAATATTTGCATTATGGAGTCTCTTCTTTCTGGTGTAGGTTAACAGTAATATCTCATTGCTTTTCAAAAGGTTCTCTTTGAAATTCTTGCCAACAACTTTGGATGGAGAAATATCCCTTAGAATGACGAACTCTGGCACTCCAACAATCACCTGAAGGACCAACCAGAGTTGCAAATGCAACAGATTATAAGTCTTCCTAAACGAATTTCACAAACTTTAGGGAATTCTACAACAAGGCACAAGCCACTAGTCATTGGTCACTGTTCGAACAGAAAAAAATGTCACACAACATTGCAAGTTAGCAACAAGGCGATGGGATAAATATAATTTCTTATGTGAAGAGATGAGACTCACATGTAAATCTCCTTACATAATCCTGAAAACTGAAACCGCGTAAAAGTAGAGCTTTTTTAAGAATCAATATAATCTAGAAAGCAGAAGGCATACTAATCTTTAATCGCGTTACTGCTGGAATTTCTCATACTGAGAATTTGTGCCCTGTGTAAATCACGCCACTCAATCCTTCTCCCAAATAAACATAAACAACCTAGGATTTACATAATTCAAAATCCAAACTTTACCATAATCTCACAAATGGCATAACCCACATATACACAAAAAAACGACCTTAAAAACTATGAACTCAAGAGGTAACCCTAAGTGAGACTCAGGTCGTTGGTGCCCCAAAATTGAAATTATTCAAACATAGCACCTAATTGAAACTCTTCCTAAGTTCAAGGACCAGCTTGTAAATAAAGACAACCTATACATAAGGGGAAAACATAATTTGCGTATAACTGTCTTTCATCGGACGTGAATATGAATTGATCAACATACCTAGGCCGCTGTAGACGTCTTCGAAACGGTTTGGTTTCACCTATCTTGGAATACTGGTGACAATCGATCATTAAGGTTCGTAAGGATTCATGTAATACGAGGTTTGATTCAAAGATCTCACCTTTAAGATCTTTGTTTCATAAATTATTCATCCTTATTTTGTATGAATATCTGTTGATGCCAATTGTCAAGATCTGGGCTTGTCTGATTTTATAACAGGAATGTTGGATTGGATGTTGCAGATGCAAAGGGAGAAGAGGAACCACCCAGCCATTGATAGGCTGATCAGAGCACTACTGGTCATTTTTGCCTTGGCGACGGTGATTAGAAATGTGTCTGGGGCTGATAATAACAATGTGTATGATCCTTGTTCAGATACCACTGTTCAAAAATCAGATGGGTTCACATTTGGCCTAGCATTTGCTGGCAAGGAATCATTTTTTCAAGATCAAGTTCAGCTATCACCTTGTGATGTGCGATTAGGCCTTTCGGGAAAAATGGCAAAGCTTGCTGTTTTCAGGCCTAAAGTTGATGAAATCTCTCTGCTTACTGTTAATAGCTCTGGCTTCAATCCTGTAAGCCACAAATCAATGTTTACGCATATCAATCTTGTTTAAGCTGAAATAATGAGTTTGCTAAAAAGTTTTTGTTATTACTGGTATTCAGGCCGATGCAGGAGGGTACATGGTGGCATTTGCTGGGAGGAAATATGCTGCACGATCAGTCCCTATCTTGGTCACGGACGGTACCAACACCATA
>QZGG01002658.1:0-34050 GCA_006409495.1 Sedum album
TTTAGTGATTAACAAATATGTTGGACTGAGCTGCCTTGAGCAACAAGGACATTTAATTAAGTTAATAGGTAACATGAGGAATTCAATAATGCATTTGGTAAACACTGTGACTATGGCAAAGATGTGTGATGGATCATGTCGGATTTGTTTACAACTTGGTAGCAAAATTTTCGAGTGTTATACTTGGAGATCATGTCGGATTTGTTATTTTGTTTCACTGAAATGAGCTAAATTGGAGTGGAACATTATTCAACTTCAGCATCTGATAATTTTTTGTTGGGTGCATAACTTATGTGAATAGTGCAAACTCTGAATTTCGAAACAGAAGAAACATGTAACAACTAACAATAACATTTTCAAGTTAGAGAAGGTACAGTTGCATAGGTTACCCAAGGAAATCTAAGGAAAATGCACCACAATGAAAGGAGATTATCAATCTACGCTGATGGCTCCTCTCGTCTTCCTGTCAATAGAAAGTTTGTGTCTTTCATGGCATATTGTATTTAACCTGTCAAAACTGGTCAGATTTTTGGTAATATTCTTTGTTTTCTGTTTGCTCAGGTGTGTAACTATGCTGTGAGTTTACAAAACCTCTTCTCAAGCAACTATGAGCCGTAGATGTGTCTGTGAACAGGTGGAGCTTCAAAACTCTTAACAACCTCTATCCAGGGTTTGTCAACAACAAACATAGAACAGTCTGAAAGTTGTCCGAGGAACAATACTGGATCTTTCAAAGGGTAAACATTTTTGTTCTCCAAGCCAGTTACTTTAGATTCTAAATCAAACTCTTTCCACTTGCGCTTCAATTTCCCAATAATAGATGATTGTTGCAGCTTCCTTAAGCCCGAGTCCAAACCGTTAACCAATTCACGGTTATCACTTCCTGTGGCTGAATTTCCAATTTCAATCAAGCACATTGCCCTGAATCATACAGGAAAAGATTGTCAATAAACGGGTATTAAAAAAAGGCTGCAGACATACAAACATATTCATTCAAAAGGTAAGCAAACCTGGCACAGTAGACAATGGCAGATGAGCTTGAGGAAGGAAATGAGATACCAATAACCTCTCCTGGATATTCTAAGAATTCCCTTGGCAAAATAAATTGCTCATGCAGCTGTTTAGAATCTACATCAATTGAGTAAACTTGATTTGAACATGTTGTCACCACAAGGATTATGCTGTTTGTAGGCAGAAAACCACCAGCAGTAACAGATGAACCACATAATCTTGAGATAAACCAATGCTGTCTGCTACAGCACAGCAAGAAATCAGACCATGCATATCACAGGAGTTCTTAAAACCCACATCTAAGATTAAGCTTAAGACAATATAAATGGAGCAGTAATAGCACAAAATACATTGTCGGAAATATATTCACCTTAAAGTCGCCAGATTGAAGAGATAAATATCACCAAAGCAGTTCACGGAAGCTAACCAAGTCCCATTTGAGCTGATAAAAGGTTTTGTTATAGGTGGTTCACTAGGGGGACAACACAGCAGTCTCTTCATGCCGAGGAGTAAATACGTGAACTGTTTCAGATTTTTCAATGTCTACAACCTGTAAGAAAATAAATAAAAATTATGCAATTTTAATGTAGACAATTTGCAGTTTCACATTATTTGTTTAGCCCTGAAAAGATTTGGAATAGTAAACGACACATTAGAAACTTACAGATATTTTCCTATCACGTCCAGCAATAATTAACCGTGAAGAATCTGGTGTGAACGCCATGGAATGGGCATAAGGTAGACCTTTTGGACGTTTTCTCTGTATAGTCCAGGCATTTTTTCGAACTTCGGACATCAACTCTAACAAGACAACTCTTTGATGATCAGCGTATGCAATCAACTTTCCAGATGAAGAGATAGTTCTGCAAATGATTTTCTGACTTGATTTGCATTTGGCTCGAGCCAGTAAATCCATGCTTGCGGCACTCCAAGAGGGACCAGAACTAAGATCGGAAATTGGAATATTTGTTTTACAGACCCGGAAGATATCTAAATGATGTGATGACTGGGATAAGATTAAAGACATCTGATTGAAAACTGTTTCTGATACCAATTGCATAGGCAGTCTTTGAGGGGCTGGACATATATCATGTGGAGAGAACTTGGTGAAATCATTGGCTGAGTAAGCTAAGAGTTTGGCATCATCTCCAGCTGATATGAGCATAGGAACTCCCTTCTCAGCCCATTGGAGGTAACTGAAATCTAAAGGCTTTGCTTTACGACGAATTTGCTTTCGAGTTTTTTCAAAAGCTGAATCTGCTAAAAAGATAATCAAAATAATGAGGTTGCAGCGAAACAATATCATATTGATGAAGCATATAATATGGAATACTAGTAATGTAATACATCAAAATACCGGTTCGAGTTATAGGCATTGCTACAGTTAATGCCTGGACATCATGTGTATGTGATCTCACGGAGTGAACATAGTTCCACTTGATAGATTCAGAAGCTCCACCACCATCATCTTTCTTTGAAAACTTAAATAGAAAATCACGAAATAAGAGACATTTTAGACGAACCAGCTGACAACTAACCATGAACACGATGCAAATCCTAAAGGAGTAGTAAAACATCTAAATTGAGAAAATAACTAAAAATAAAATTGCTTACTCACCTGGCCATCAGAACCAGCTGAAAACACTCTATCATGGCTAGGTACCGCAACAAGAGCAGTGGCATCACCTTGGTGTAGAGAATGCGTCTGGAGGAGAGTTCCATGTTGCGCATCCCAAAATTGTACGCTTCCAGAACTATCAGCACTTACTATTGATCCGTTCCTGCAATTAGCATGGGCATCATGTTAGCAATAGGAGGTTTCAGTTATAAAAAATTACTCTAGACGATTTAAAAAATGTTAAAGAGCTCATATAAGGGTAAAGCAAACAGTGGAGAATATATAGTGACTGCTACATCATATCAAATGGAAAACTCTCATGTACCTCAAAGCTATTAAAGACCATATACAAATATCAGATCCGCTACCAACTCTTGCATGACCAACATTTATTCTGTATACTTTGTGAGAAGATCTAACACTCCAGCATCTTATAAACCTGTGAAAGACAATACATATATGAACGCTGATCAGTCCAAAAAATATTTTACATCAACAACAGGAAATAATATGAGTATCTCTTTACAAAACTCTAGTTGCGTAACAAATACCCATCGCAGCTCCCTGAGTAAACAAAAGATCCATCTGAACTCCATGCAACACTCAGAGTACGCCCTGCAGCATGTGAAGCAAATTCAACCACCCAAGTACATCAAATGAATAAATCAAACAGCGCAATTAGCAAATTCACAAACATAAGGGAGTGGTTATCTTACCACTGACCCTAGGTAGCGATTTCTTGTACACTAATCTATTAGATTCAGTGACATTATACAATCTGACAAATCCGTCATCACAAGCAAGCGCAAGAAAAGAAACTTCATCAAATGTTTCCACTTGATGATCAGGCATATCATCAACTTCACTGTCCGAAGAGTCACGGTCTCTAACACCATTGGCATTCCCATTAATATAACCATTAGAAGCTAATAACTTAGGAGCAGCAGCCATCTGCCATATTGATACTCCTGCTGTTTCCAACACAACCTGCATCAACATCATTCACATTCCCAATCAACACATTCTTACTAACAATAAGCAAAACTTGAATATGTAAATAGGCCATGAGCAGAAGGAAAACCCTCTTGCTTCAAGTTCAAGAGATCCCACTCATAAACGCTCCCATCAATGCTGGAAGATAGCAAACGACCAGAACGTGAATGCTTGGAAGAACTGTGACATCACACGAGAGACGAAACTCTGGACTTGGAATCTCCATGGACAGTCTACACATCAAGCAAATGAATCAAAGACTCAAACTTAGCAACAGTCAACTCATAAACACGAGTTTTTGTGTATTACAAGCTGACAGTGCCAGCTGGCAGAGCCAGGAGACACAATCCAAATCTCAAGAGAAGCGTCTTCGCGTGCAGCGGCGATTTGTGTGCCGTCAACGCTTGTCGCTAAAGCTACGATTGGTGAGGGGTTCCAATCCACAGCGCTCGTTTATAACTTCGTCGCATTTTAATTTTTAAATGTTGCGGAATGGAACGTAAAGCGAAGATGACGACGACGGACGATACGCTACATCAGTAGAGAACGTTTGAGTGATTTAGGGTTTAAGGATTCTATCTACATGATGACCATATCGGTCGAACCGAATCTTGAGGCCAATTAGTCCGGTTTACGATTGGACCTGCGTTTTATATTGAAAGTAATGCGTTTTGGGGATTTATATACTAAAAATGAACAAGGCGCGCGTGCAGGCTATCTTCTTCTCCAGTTCGAATTGGGGATTTAGGGTTTTGAATAGTGCGAATCGATAGCAGCGGGATTCGATAGATAGAGTACGGATTTCTTTCCATTCGTAATTTTTATATTCCCCTTTGATCAATTTGTAACCATGTGCTTTTTCAAAGGAATGACAAGTTACCGAAATGAATGGCATTTAGTTTGTAATAGGGATGTTTAAACACTTGTGAAGGCATGTCTTAGAGTATTGATCTCTTCAGGATCAAGCAGTATTGATCTCTTCAGGATCAAGCTCTGACTCTGGTTTGGGTCTTATTTTTGAAAGCAATGAGGCCAGTTTTGAAGGAAGAAGCGCATCAAACTATGGCCCTTCTGTGCAGCAATTATCATACAACAAATCAGAAAAGAAACTTTATTTTGATGATATTTTATTGGGCAGCACTAGCTAGAAACAATATGCTCGCGTGCAAAAACATTGAAGTTGTTCACTGTGGGAAGTGGGCAGGGGCAGAAAACACTCGGATTACGTGGCATCAAGAAGTTACAGTATGTCTCTCTTTGTATTTTGCCTCTTTTAACAACTTGGAAGAGCCTTTGTTCTTTCATAATATTGGTGGATCATAATGTCTAAGTTGGGTGTGATTTAACTTTCTTCTTATGCATCGTTCTACTGAGTTATATTGTACTATTCCCCTTCATCTGTTTTTCTTCATAATATTGTTTTTTGTGTGAATTTTATTTTTTCAGCATATATGAATACTATCCACTTTCTCTTGCAAAACAATTCATTATGTTCTGCTAATAATTAGTTTTGTGAAAAGTATTTTGCTCGCACAAAACAGAGACCTATTTTTGTTAGGTAGAGTTTTGGTGCGTGCACTACTGCATTCTCTTATTGAGCTAAAACCTCTTTCTTGTTTAGGAGTCAAAAAGAAAACATTTATAGAATAGTGTGCACGTGTTGTATGTGAATGCTCATATAGCTAACTTTGAAAAGCTGTTAATAGCTGGAATAAGCTGATGTATAAAGTCTAACTATTTCCTACTTATTGCCAAAACTGTGTGCTGCAGCAGCTTCACTATTTCTCGCCTCCCACCGATTCAAAGTGTATCTTCCATATCCGGCTGCAAACCTTTTTTTCTGCCGACAGGCTGCCATTTCAGTTTGTGGTTAGTTTTCCAACTCCTTGTATCACAATATAGTTGAAGATTCTAGAATTTAGATATTACTATGAAGTGGCAAACATTTTTGTGGTTATCTGATAGGAAATTTAAGGCTTGAGGCATTTAAAAGGATGTGTCAAATTAGGTTTTTAGTACCTTTAGTCAACATGTTTGGTTTACTTGGAAAAAGAATGTTTAAAAAGGTTGACTAATCCTACTCCTACCTTAACCCCAGTTCAGTACAGTTGCCTGACCTACTTATGGGTCCATTTTTGATCTATCATTCATCAAATGTCATTATTCCCCATTGCCGCTATGTTTCAGTTTTGAAACATATCCTTTCATTGACTTCTTGTCATCTTTTTAGTCCACTATATCAGCACGAACAGAAAATCAGGCTGAGCTAAATCTACCATTGCTTTAGATTATCACTTTTTTTTGAACTTTATGTTTCGTTGACTATACAAAAGTGTGTAATATGTCGCTTGCTATCCAGTTGTGCTCTGCATTATCACCTGTCTTTGTGTTCAATCATAAATATCTCAACCATCTAACTTTTGTTATGGTTAGAAGCTCAAGCATTTAATCTGTTTCCATTATTGAACTTTTTGTATGCACTGAACTGGCCTGAATTTGTATGCTCCAGTTGAAGTTCTACTTTTCATATTCAATTCTTGGTTTCACACATTTCATTTCAGGTGGTATTAGTCTAAGATAAAGCCAAAATGAGGATGAAAACACAAGGTAAAGATCAACTCGATGACCAGAAAAGAATTTGACATTAAACTGAGCAACAGAAAAACAACTTCAAGTTCTACGTAAGGTAAACTAGCTGTATACTGTAGTTTCCACACGAACAGAATTTTCGGTTTCTTAATAAATTGGAAAAGATTATCTATAGTTTCTGCCTACAGCCAGAACATAATTTGAGGTCATTGTTTTCAGGGTTTGGTTGGTGGGTGTGGCTGAGTGTAGATATAGTCAATGTGGGCGTTGGACGTTGTCTTCTCTAAGCATGCTTCTGTTCCTAGTCCTTCGCATCCTAATTCTTCAGAAAAAACTTCATGCTGCACGGTGAAATGATATATAAGCATATGAATTCAGATACCACAAGATCAGTATTTTATTTACTCACTGCTAAAGAAAGTTAGTTTCTGAACTTACCATGTTTCGGGTTTCCACAGAGTCAGTGTCATGTGTTGGATTGGGGCGAGCTGCGGAGAAAAATATTTGGGACACGAGAAGGGCTGCAATGAAGATGATGAGCTTTGACATGCTTGACTGAGTTTGAGTTATTCAGGGTTTGTTGTAAATAGCATAAGATAGAAATGTTCATGATTATATAGGCTGAAAAAGGACATTGTTTGGCGGTATCTGTCAGTTTCTTGATATGTTTTTTGTGGACGGCTGTGATTGCATTTCAACAAATTGGTAAAGCTTAATCTGACGGCTAAGAATCAACTGTTTATTGGATTCACATCTCATACAATCATAACTCAATGGATATGATATTAAACTGCATTCATTTCAATCTATCATAAAATTAGAGGCTGAAGCTTTAAAAAGGGAATTACATTTCTCAATTTACACGTTATATATTTTAGAATCGCCTTGCGACCACCTACTGAAATAACTGGTTCGTTAAGTTGTGAATCAGTAGAAAATGAGAGGTTGGAGCATTGAGACATTGTAAGTTATGAATCACTCGAAAATGATCATCACTTAGCACCATTTTATTGAGCTAAACTAAGTTTTTTTAGTATCAAATAAGTAAATTTATTTTCATCATGCAATTTAAAGAACTTTAAAGCTTAGTAAAGTTTTGAACAATTTAAAAGCAATGTTTAACTCGAGTGAAAATAACATTTTAAATATGTATTTAAAAATGATGTGTTGGACTCCACAACTGAAATTTTAATTTGCAAAATAAATGATTTCAAATTAGGTTGAAGCAGCTACTGTTTGAACTCACAGATTCAAACCAACTACACAGTGCAAGAAATACAAGACCAAATCACAATATGAAATCTACTGGCTTTAATAAGAAGAGATGTTCACAAAGTAAAAGAAATAAAGACAGAGCAACAAAGTCAAACACAATCAAAATCCGTGAACATATCACATTTGTCCAAGCTGGACACAGTATATTCTTCTGTTCCCGAGTATAACAAAAAGAGGCACATATCTTATCTAATCTGCAAAGAGTAATCCTAAGAGACCATACACATTACAATGGTGCACACACTGTGTGGTTCTTAGCAGAATTCATAGCAAAGTCAACAAAGCTATTTGAGAAAAAGTCGAGCAAAAGTAGAAAGCTAATTCACAAGCCGATGTTGATGACTCAGGTCACCACTTTATGTAATAAAAGAACAAAACACAAGCCGTGCAGACAGGGTCTCCATGTATATGATATGATCGGATGTTACGTCTAAGTTACATATCCATATCTTTTCGCTTAGATTGATGCGTGGCATACAAGTATATTTTTTGCATTATGTTTTCACTACGATGCAAACATCACAAAATATGAGAACCTAGATGAATACATTAGCAGTCAATTATGGCAGTCCATTAGCCTCTAATGGATGCTAATGTACTTATATATAACAGCTTCCTTAAGCTCACATAAATTAGATAAACAGGATTTAGTAAATTGAATATGCAAATGCTACAAGAATTTACAAGGACATCCGTAACTTTTCAATTATGTTGCAAATGCATTACAACGAATCAGTTTATGAAATGGAATGGACTCACTTGACAAAAGGAAGCCTTGGAGCCAATAAGTGGAACGAGACTATATATAGTCGCTATGATAGAAAATTATCGACCATATGAGAGATTACATCCGTACCCTTCCCAAAAATGTAAAGATTTTTCACCTGGGAAAATAAAGATGCATTCTGTATAAGTAGGAATTTTATCATCATGAATATATTGGATCAGAGTCAGATAAAGCTAATTAATGAAAGTTGTGACCTGGACAGATATGAATAACCCACTAACACAAAATGAATGGATGAAAACAATACCATATGAAACAGAAACACATTTTATAATAATTTGAAGAAAAAAGTTACTTGTATGGTATTGTGTGCAAGAATCCTCTGCGGAATTCCATTAAATTTCACATCTACTCGATCCCAGCTGAGCTTTGTAAGGCCTCTGATCATCTCTTCTGATGTAATACAAACATTGCACTTATGTGAAAATCTAAAAAGAAAGCAAAGAAAAGCTACTGGTTACAATATATGATATCTGAAAGACTAGCAGGGAAACTAAACCTTCCATGACTGCTGTTTTCGGTCTTATAGCTTTATTGCTCTCTACTGGAATTACTTCTTTGTCACTAGGTGGCTTTGCCATCTCTGTATGCACTATGTGCCGATATTTAGGATTCATTGACAGTAGTTGTCGCTGGAAGTACATTACTAGATGGATTTACCACAAATGAAAATTAAGACGTCAAGGCTTTAAAAATCCAGTGGCATACATCATTACCTCAGGAAGCTCGTTTGACCGTCTTATTGAAGAAGTGCACCATCCAACGACATCTACATAGTATGGAAAACCTTAATTCAGATATCGTTAACAAGTCTTAAGTCTTAACTACATGTTATTTCTTCAGCGGTTTTTATGACTTACTGTCTGAACGTGTATTTGCATACAAAACACGTCTCTTGAAGGACTTCAAAGCAGAACTGTCCAAAACGGAGGTGTCAGTTAACATGTATTTGGCATGTAAGTATTTTTTGTCACTCAAGTAATTTGACTTGGCTAAACTGGACAATCCAGATTAGCTGGTCTTACATGAATTTCAGATCTTCACAATCTTGCACCATCTGGACAAGAAGAGGAGGTTTTCCACCAGGTTTATCAGCCAAAAAAAGATGCCTGCCTGTCCTCCCTAAAATACCAGAAGCAGCTGCTGCAGCCTTCTCCACCGCATAAGAGCCACAGAACATCGGCACCTAAATAAAACTTTGATGTTTTATCCTTATTGTCAAACATCCCAGTTTATAAATAAATGAGATCAACCGAACCTGCTTATGTCCTCTGCAGCTGAGGTGTGGAGTTGCAAATGTAATGAAACTCATAGGCTCGAGCCCCGCAATCCGGTCTCCATGCAAGATCGAGCTTAGATTTTCAGATCCCTTAGCAACAGATTCTGAAGGAGATTGAAAAGTTCCTGTATGTGGCTTGTAGAGCCTGGCAATAGCATACCTACAGATAAGCCCACCTAATGAATGTCCAACAAATGAGATCTTCTGTAGATTCGGATATCGATCTATGACTGCCAATACCTACATGAACCAGAATAAGCGGATTTCCCCATCACATTGCAATTCAGAGTTCACGCAATATAGAGTACACATCCCTTAAACCATTCAACAGATACTCAAAGCTCCCCCCTAGTAAATTCCACCGACACTAATAATTCAAGCCCAATGCTCAATTAATCAAGCAGAGAATGAGATACTCGAAGCAATCTAACTAACTTACCTCCCTTGCTAACCGCTCTCCAGTAACATCCACACCATCAAATGTCAGCATTGTATGATTCCTTTTACTACCTGCAGAACAAGTCAGTCCTTCCGCTCCAGGACACAAAGTCAAACAGAACGATCCAAATCAAACACTCACAATGTACAATCACATCTTGAGGATAAGCCTTCACAAGCTGCTTAGCAGCATATCTCCAATCTGAAGCACTAATCAATCAAAGAAAGAAAATCAATCATACATTTTCAACATCAGTCAAATTAAGTCAACGAAATAGACAATCAAACCTTCCAATGATCCCATTAGCCATCACAATCAGATGACTCGGACTCCGACCACCACCAACACATTCAGCCTTAACCTCCAAACTCCCATCTTCCCGATCAGTCTCCGTCACAAAGCACCCCAATTTCACCATATACGACGAAGTCTTCTTCTTCCTCCGCCTACTCTCATCTTCTTTCAACTCCGACGATCCCATACACAAAAGATGAGGAAAGACGATAAAGCGGAGATCAGAAGTCGCCAAGTCGTCGACTTTCTGACTATTCGAGAAAATTGGCTGCTTACCTGAACTGGGTCGTCTTTTATTTGAGATGGATTTGAAGTTTAAGGAAGGGGCAGCAGGTGGACCCCGCCGACCCGTTCCACCATGGAAGCCGGTCACTGTGTTTCTACTAGGAATTTTTTACTGACCCAAACCGAATTTTCAATTTTCCACGTTGGGTTGCGCATCAAACGCGGCGTTCGCACTACTAATTGGTAAAGGGAGTTGTTACTCCCACCCCAAGACAAAATACTCATGACAAGTTTATCATTTTACCCTTCATTCAAATCATAAAGATTCTTAAGTCATTTACTTATTTGTACCTTGTTTAATTGTATTAAATGTTAATATTTTTAATTCTAATTTTTTTTATATTATTTTAATTATTAAATATTGTTGCAATTTTTAAATACTTTAAAAAATCAACAAAAATATAATTAACATTAAAAATAATTTAATATAACTATTTATTATTAGTAGTATTTTAGAAAATGCTACAAACAATTAAAACGCCATAAGCACATTTATTCATATACTAGTCAAATAAAACATAAAAGCGTTCCAACTACAAGTAATTTCTTGACCACAATACTTACAAAAACATTCAACAATACTTAAAAATAGGTAAATAAAAAGTAGTCATTTCTAATCAATATTTCCTCCAAATGTTGTTCCTGGAGGCCCCGAACCCGTTATATCATTCCATAGATTAATACGTGTCTGATATGAAGATGCCCACCCTCTAGCTTCTGTAAAATTCGCATGCATTTGAGTTCATAAATTAAAATAAACAAAATACATAAAGTATGACATTTTTAAATTTATGCAGATTTTAAATAATTTTATGTTCTAATTTGTATAATATATATTTAAATAAAATATAAAATATCAGAAATTTTATAAATATGCTACGTTAAAAACTAAATGGAATTATTATAGTATAAGTAAGTATGAAAAAAGAAAAGTAAATAAAATGAGAGGAGGGTATAATTGGAAGAAAGAGGGATTTTGAGGGAGGTGTTTTGTCTTTGGGGGTGCAAGTAGGGGTGTCCATCGGGCCGGGCCGGGCCTCACCCTAAAATATCAAGCCCGAGCCCTAAACAACGTAAAAATTTCGGGCTTTTCGGTAAAATTTGGGCCGGGCTGAGCCGCGCCTCCCCTAAATTCAAAAGCCCTCGGGCTTTAAAAAGCCCGTTGACTTAGGCTTGACCGGGCCGAATCGGGCTTTTTACGAATTTTTTCGAAAATAAATAAATTTAATTTTAATATTTATATTATTTCAAAATATTTTTAATATTACATTGAGTTAAATAGTTATTAAAATAATTTATCTCTTCTTTAAAAATACATGACATTGAGTTAATTATTCTTAAAGTCTTAATTATTAGAACAATGTACCAAATGTAACCAATATTTCGAGATTAGTTTTTATTATATTCGCATTTTTTAGTTATGTCAAAGTTGAAGTTGGTTATTTAATTTACATATTTAAATGTATGTTATCGTAATAGATATCAAATAGTATTAAAATATTACGAATTCGACACAAATATTCGAACAATGTACCAAATGTACTCAATATTTCAAGATTAGTTTTTATTACTTTCATATTTTTTAGTTATGTTAAAATTGAAGTTGTTAATTAATCTACATATTTAAGTGTATTTTATCATAATAAAAATCAAATAGTATTAAAATATTACGAATTCGACACTAATATTGATAAATCGTGTAGTTTATATGCACGGGTTTTCGGGCTTTGGATCGGGCCGGGCTTTCGGGCCGATCGGGCTTCGAGGGTCTTTCGGGCCGATCGGGCTTCGAGAGACAAGCCCGAGCCCGGCCCTAATGTATTGGGCTCGGGCCTCCATCGGGCCGATTAGCGGGGCGGGCCGGGCTTTTATCGGGCCGGGCCACCGGGCTTTTACCGGGCTTTCGGGCCGACGGGCCGTTTGGACTCCCCTAGGTGCAAGTAACACTAGCCTTGGTAAATTAATACTGTACAGTAGTAGCAATCCCTCCAATTGGAATTATTTAGCATCTTTCGACTGCAATTTCTGAAAACAATTGAAATGAAATGTATGAGTTGGTGGGCCGTATAATTTAGGTATTGACATACAGCTTAAGGCTTAAAAAAGCCGGATACGGGCTTTACAGTCCATCAGCCCAAAGCCTAACCCAATTTATCCAGAATCTTGATATAATTGAGGTCAATGAAGAATTTATTAGGCTTAGGCTTGAGTAAATGTAGTGAGGCCCGGCTCAAAAGCCCGAATGTTTAGGTTTGGTCTGACTCGATCGTAGGCAAGGAACAAAAAAGACCAAAGTAGTATTCAGGTGGTCCGAATAATCGATACTCGTAAGACGTACGTTTAATTAATCATTTAAGTATCAAAGAATAAAAAAATCTTAGTCTCACCCATCTTCACCTACTACCGCCGACGGACGACTCTCTGCTTCTTCCAACTATTCTATCAAATCTTCACTCTTTTATCTCGCAACAGTAACATACTTTAAAAATTCAAGACTCGCACAGTATTTAATGCATCTATGGATTCTATGTTTTTTCCATTCACAATTTCAATCTCACACCATTCGGAGTTCATCCAAGTTCTATCATTAGCGTGCAACAATTAACTATTAGAACTGTAAAACTTATCTTACTTATTAAATTGTTTTAGAACAGATACTATTTTACAAGAGCAATGTGTGGAAGCTAGAGTGAAGATTCTGATTTCACCTACTGGGATATAGATTGCTAATTTGCAATCTTATTTGCATTTTCCTACTCTTGAGTTTACAACAGTTTCACTAAGATAGTTATGAAACCCACATCATTAGGCAATGATGAAACACATTTGTCATCTAATATAAGTCAATTGTCATTGATTGTTAAATCAAAATTTTCTAATGTTTGGAAACATTTTGTTAAGCTTGATGAAGAAATTGTGAATGAAAAAAAACTCAGCATGCTAAGTGCACTATTTGTGATGATAAACTCATTTGTTCAGATACTTCAAATACCTCTAATTTATCTAGACACATTAAAATGCATGGTTAGTGTTGTAGCTAATAGTTCCGATATAAGGATTCAGATGTTGATAGCTAACGATAAAAGTGGATTGATCTCTAACTTTCAATTTGATAATGACAGAGCTAGATTTCCTGTTATTAATTTTATTGTTAGAGCTGAGTTGCCTTTTACATTCGTAGATTCGCATGATTTTGTTGGCATGGTTCAAAGAGACTTGACACCTCAGTTTAAAATGTTTTCACAAAAAACCAATAAAAAGGATGTCATGAAAAGATTTTATGCATCTAAATGTGAACTAATTTCTTTCTTTGATCTTTTTAAGGGACGAATTTGCTTTACTTCAGATATGTGATCATCTAGGCAAAAAATGGGATATATGAGTCTCAATGCTCAGTGGATAAACGATGATTGGACAATGGAGAAAAGAATTATCTTTTAAAATGGTTAAGTATTCGCACACATGTAACAGTCTTGTTGTCCATGTGCATGAGGAGTTAATTAATTGGCATTTGCATGATACGATATTTTCAATTACATCAGATAATGCATCTAGTAATGACGTTCTAGTTGCTCAACTTTCAACTCATTTTATGCTTCCCTCTGTTAGTAATAACCTTTTACATGTAAGATGTGCTTGTCATATACTAAATTTAATAGTTCAAGATGGACTTGTTGCTTTATCACCTTCCAATTAAAAGATTACTACTATTGTGAGATCTAAAAATTCATCTATCGAACGACATGAAATGTGGGTAGCTTGTTGTGTTGAGTTAGGCTTAAAGAAGCGAAATATTGACAATGATGTGCCACACATATAAAATTCTACATTTGACTTGTTAAATGTTGTTGTGAAATATAAAAATGTTTTGCACAAATTTTGCCGAAAGGTTAATGAATCTAGAAATATGTCTTTGATATTCCTACTGAACACGATTGGCTTGTTGCAACTAAATGTTTGAATTTTCTCACCATATTTAGCTCCACTACTAAAGTATTTAGTGGAGTGTATTCTCCCACATCTAATAAGGTCATAAATAGTTTAGTAGGCATTATCGCCAATTTTAAAGCGTATGAACTGCATGCTGCCTTTACTATTGCTTTGAGTGCAATGAAGTTAAAATTTGATAAGCATTGGGTTATTTCTGATTATTTTTTATTTACCAACTGTTATGGACCCCAGATTTAAACTTTTAGCTATTGAAACTTGGCTAGGATTATGATTTGACATACATCGAAATTGAAATTAAACTTGATCATGTGAAGACCACTTCGTATCTCTTGTATGACATGTATAAAAAGAATGTTGCCACTGCTTCTACTTTTCTGTTTGTGAGCTATTACCTGCTCCTGTTACTTGTGGGATGAATCTTATTGATGTTAACATTTCAGTTGTTCAGTGCACATCTATGGCTAGACTAAAAACGGGCTAGAGCATCAATTTTCAAGTAATTATACTACAAATATATTTAGAACTAGACACTTTGGATGAAGATGATACAACTTCTTTCAATATTTTGGGATTGTGGAAAACTCATAGTTGAAGTTATCCGATTTTATCTTTAATGGCTAGAGATATTTTAAGTATTCCACCTTCAACAGTGTCATCGAAATCGGCATTCTCTGTTGGGGATAGAGTCCTAACACAATTAAAGCTTTAGTTTGTCTCAAGGATTGGTCTCTATCTACCAAAATATGACAAGAGGCAGCCGCTTAGTAAGCTGCTGCTGAAGAATTAATTAATGTTTGTACAAGCAGACCAGAGTGTCTACAGGACGAGGATGAAGGAGAAGCAATAAACTTGGAAAATGAATTAGGTGTTCAGTCTGTTGTGTCGGTGACCTAAATTATCGAAGACACTCTTTTTGTGATTCACGGTAAGAGGGCAGAGGCTTTGACACTTGACTTTATGCATTTTATTTTCTTAGAATTAGTTTTTGTGATATTATCTTATATTTTATTTTGTAGGATGATCATAACTAAAGTTTTTGAAAGATTTCCGATGACCTTTTTGGAGCTTACATAGGATTTGAAGAACATGTCATATATGGTATAACTTACTTATTAATACACTGACAAATTATCCAGACTTGTTATATGTATGAGTTTGTTTCTTTTAAACTACTTATATTAGAATAGTCCCTCCACAATTTTATTAGTGAGTATTTACTAAGCTCGTTTATTTTTTAGGACTTGATAATGACTTTTGGCACAAAAGAAAAACTTTAAAGAAAAGTTCCACTTTAATTTGCTACTGTATGTTCATGGTATGAGATGATTGCAATTTGCACTTAATATGACTTCTCTAAATTGTTTTTATATATTAGTTTGACTTTCATGTCATAACTTATACATGAAAGTTTGTCATCCTATTTTGAAGTGAAGAAGAAAGATGGAAGAATGGAGATTCGACATGTTGGTTAATGTTTTGTCGTAGATGATTTTGCATCGGCGAGTTGATATTCATCTTTGATCTCTTGCAGTACGCTTCTGAATCATTTCTCGGGTTTTTGTAGAAAATATCTATTTGGGTTTTGGATATGATTAATCAGAATAGATTTTAGGGTTTTTTGCTGAAAACCACCCGTTCAATACCAATTTTTTGACAAAACCACCCTCTCAATATTTTTTACTTAACCACTCGTTAATTTTAAAACTATTAAATTTGACACCCAAGTACTGTTCCGACGACTTTTTCGGTAAAATTAACATTGACTTCGTTGACTAATAATTAAATAATAATTTTGTGATTAATAAACATAATCAAATAAGGTTAAACTAATTAATCTTTAACATAAGTCAACCGACATCCCCAAATCAACCCAAATCAACCCAATTCCGAAAACCCTAACTTCTCAAACCGATTTCAACGCCTCGCTCTCATTTCATTTCTCTGTCAATCCAAGTGAAGATTTAGAAGGTTTAGGGTTTAGATGCAAAACCGTGGTAAAAGTTCATGTTAAAAAGATTTGGTGAGTTGATTATACATAGATCTGAAGAATTCGGTTGAAGATGGAGATTTGATCGATTTTGTTGCAGGTATATAGATTGATGTTGAATGGATGATTAAGGTCTAGTATGTTCATTTTCTATTGTGTATGTGCAGATTTTTGAAATATCCATCTCAATTACCATGTCAAAGAATTCAGAAAAAAGATTTTGTTTTTGCGGAATTCCTGCCAAAGAAGCAACTGCCCATACAGATAATAATTATGGACGACGATTCTATGGCTGCCGTATGTATGGATCGGAAGGGAAGCCTTGTAGTTATTTTGTTTGGAAGGATGGAAATTTCGGTGAAAGAGCAACCATTGTCACCAAAAAAGTAGTAAAAGAGAATGCTTATCTTGAAAGTCTGAAATGTAAGCTGGAGTTAGAGATCGAAAAAGTTAAATCGGAAGTTTGCTCGAAGACGCTATAGCTTGAATCAGTGAAATCAAAGTTGGAGTTGTTGCAGCTACAAGTCGAAAGAGATGTAGTAAAATGTAAACCAAGACGGTTTAAGTGTGTCTATATCTTGCAGTGTTGCTGCTCAGGGTGTATTTTACATAACAATATTATGGCTGAATATTATCATGATGAAAATTGAGCATGAATTATCTTGTTTGAGAGTCACCCATATCTGAAAAGCCAAAAAGTTACAACATTTCATTAGTAAACTACCTGTTTTTGTAAACATCAGAAAACAAATTCTGAGTAGTTTTCAGAAGGTTACAACATGATAAAAAGTTTCAACATGCCAAGAGATTACAACATACCAAAATGGACACAAAAAGATTTCAACACCCTGAGCAGTTTATGCTGTCTTGGACTTTAGTTACAACATCAACACAAAAAGGTTACAATTTTGAGTGTATTACATTTGATCACTCGTCGGACAGACTTCAATTTTTCTTTCCTTGTGTTTTGTCCAACTACAACTTTATTCCTACGTGATCGACGAACTAGTGGAGCGTTAGCAGCATCACCAACCATCCTTCTTGATGTGTGTCGCACCGGTGTTGTATTTGGTTGACTAGATAATCCCGCATCCTTAACAACGAAATGGACAGAAAAAGGTAAGGGAAAAGATAACCAAATGTCTCACAAGCAACTGTCCAAAATAATATACTTTAACAAACAGCAACAAGTCTTGTAAATAACAACAACAGTTTCAACAGGATATCAAAATGTACCAAATAACATGCGTATGTACGCAACACACATAAAAAATCTGATATTCACCAAATAACATGAGTAACCAAAGGAATAAAGAGCACACCACGCTTGAAAACTATCTTCTTCTTGAAATCCACCAAAGGATTAAACTCTGGCCACCTTCTGCTATTTCCTGCATCCTCACCAGATTCTGTCAAGCTAAATAAATTGTCTGAATTTTCGTCAACCATTTCTTCGTCTTGCTTGAAATCTGCAATTACTGCCAACTCTAAATTTCCATTGTTAGCAATGGGTTCGCTGACATTTGAATCTATATATTGTTCCAATATAAGATCGTCCTCATCCTCACTCTCCTTCAATCCAAAATCAATTCCTGAATCACTACTTTCTGAACAATTAATATCTCCATCAGAATTATCATCGACCAAGTTTACATTAGGTTCCACCTGCATATTTTCCATGTTTCTAGTTCTTGACGTTTGCGGTTTGGTTTCTGACTGCATGCTACGAGGAGAATGATCTGCCAATGAAACCATCTTTTCTCCGGTAATGTCAACAAATCTCAATTCAATCGGGCTCGCCTCATTTTCACGAACAGCATATAAATGGACATAGTTATCACGATCAACACATTTCATCATCTCCAAGGTATCCAAATAAGTTTGTACTAAGTAAATACCATATTTCCTTTAGGTCGGACACAAGAATTTCTTCTTTAAACATAGCGTCGAGGTCAAATTTGGACATGAAATCTGGATCAACGTCAACAAAGTAATTCACATCCCCCTCTCGATATTTCAGCAGACCCTGACCAGATTTGAAGAAACTACCATTATAGAGAACTTTAAACTTCACCAATCCTCCTGAAAAGATCAAAAACCAATGACAATTAATGGTACAACCGACTTCCAGTAATTCAAGTACAATGTTATCAAATACTTAAATCTACGTAGTCACCTCCTTCCGACGTTCCAGCCATCGATGAATTTAACCATAAACCTAAACCTATCTTCCCGATGTCGATAAAGCTTAGATACAAATCGATCGGTCTTCGGCGTCTAAACCACGGTTTTGCATCTAAACCCTTAACCTTCTAAATCTTCACTTGGATTGACAGAGAAATGAAATGAGAGCGAGGCGTTGAAAATCAGTTTGAGAAGTTAGGGTTTTCGGAATTGGGTTGATTTGGGGATATCGCTTGACTTATGTTAAAGATTAACTAGTTTAACCTTACAAAATTATTATTTAATTATTAGTCAACGAAGTCAATGTCAATTTTACCGGAAAAAGTCGTCGGAACAGTACTTAGGTGTCAAATTTAATAGTTTTAAAATTAATGGGTGTTAAGTCAAATTTTTTTTGAGAGGGTGGTTTTGTCAAAAAATTGGTATTGAACGGGTGGTTTTCGGCAAAAAACCCTTGATTTTAAATCATTTTGATGTTACATGTACTCTATTGCATAGGTGGGCATGTTTCAAAATCTGATGGTTGTCTCTTATTGAGAGGAACCAGTCTTGAGAGAAAGACTTTTGACTTCCCCTATCCAAAACAAAATGCGATGATGCCCTTATCCTAACGACTTGCCTACTTTTGACTCATCAGGGGAAAATTTAGTGCTTAGCGTGTACGTGTCTCGGTGACCGAGCCATCCGAGCGCCTACAGGTCGGGCGCTGAACCGGCACCTCTGATGAACTCACGGCAGGGCAAAACTAGTTAGGCAATCATATGATAGTTTCGAGGGAAATGATCGAGGAACTCAACAAATGGTATTAGAGCTGACATGATCACATGTGGCCATGGACGATTTTGAGAAGGATTACTTGGAAAAAAATGCAACCCGACAAAGACTGAAGGACCACCAAAAGAAAGGTGAGAAGGTCCAGTACGAAGCATTTTGAGGCCAAAAAGCCAATAAAGAGAGAAGAATCGACGTCTGAGGAACTTTGAGGCCACAACGATGAGTTTCTGTTGGAGGACCGGACAAGTGAATGTCGTGATCGACGAACTTATGACACACTAAGAATGGTAAGACCAACTAGTGAAGATCACTCGAGGCCATCGAGAGGAATAGTCCATATGTCTTATCATGGAAAGAAGACCCTTAAGCTAAAAAGCCTCTTGTGGCCGAGATGGGATATGATCAAACAACTTTGTCATGATTAATACCAATGTCAAATCTTAAACAGTGCAGTGCGGAAGGATGATGTACAAAAAGAAAAGCTTGTTGCGGATGGTATGAGACGCCGTTGCAAGGGAGCCTCAATGAACCATATTATTTCGAAGCATAACTAAGGAATTTCTAGGCGAAGGCGGTATTGGACGCAGTAATCTAAAGGAACCCGAAAGGAACAAAGACGATATGAGACGTCCAAGAACCGTTACAAACAATGCACTGGAGACTAGCAACGAAATCATTTCATGTTTTTGACCTTGGGGACAGGGTCAATATTCGAGAGGCGAGACCTGATAGGAACCAGTCTTCAGAGGAAAGGCTTTGGCTTACCCCTGTCCAAGAATATGCGATGATGACCTTGCTCTGATGACTTGCATACTGATTGGACCCACATCAGGGGGAAGCGCTTAAGGGTACGCATCTCGGTGGCCTAGCCATCCGAGTGCCTACTGGTCCGGGGCTGAGTCCGCTCCCCGTGATGAGTCCACGATGGGGAGAAACCAGTAAGACAATCATATGAAGATTCAAGGGAATTGGTCGATTACCTCAACACTAATATATGACATTAGTAGTTTAGTTGGATAGTAAAATTTTATTTTGATTGAACTGATATGCTTATAAGATTAACTGTGTTTGTGATGGATTTGGTAAAGTTATATTGGATTGTGTCATCAAGTAATTGTTACATGCTATGTTGTTTAGGAGAGATGGATTTACGTTTATGGACCAGGATGGACCTGGAAGCCATCTGTAACTGTTGAAAACGGAGGATATTGAGCAAGACATCAAAGTCATATGCATTGTTCAGAAAAGAGGTTCAACATGCATCTGCATTGTGTAGGAATTGATATGTTATTCAGAAATGATCTGCAAGAGCAGTTATGTACGTAACAACACGCAGAGGGAGGTTCAATTACGACCCCCTCAAATCTGTGCGATCCGTGCGACCCCCATATGGCACCGTTGTATCAAATTGATCCAACGGTTGCAAATCTGCAGATCATATTTTTGTCACGTTTTTGTCGTTTAGCTAAATGCATATATGCAAATGGAATGTGCATATAGTTTAAGTCAAACGTGCAAATAGAAGTCGGTCAATTTGCACAAATGCAAGAGGTCGCAAAGGAACCGAACCCACAACACGCAATATATATGTTCTTCTACAATTGGTTGTACTAAGCTAAATCTGAAAAATCTGATCCAACCCGAAAGAAAAGCCCTAAATTAAAAATCTTAAGGCTTATAGAATAAAATGTAGCGCACCCACTCCAGCCCAATATAACAGTAGATTGCTTATTCTAATTTCTGAGGAATATTTAGGCTTCAGCTTCAAAGCCCAGTCCATTATCAAAGCCTAGTATGACAAAATAGTAACATTCGACCACAACCCCATACTCTGCAAGCGCGTGACTGTGAATTTTAACACTCATCGTCATCACTCAACCTCGCAAACCCTAACACTAAAACCAACCTGTTTTTGTTTACTGTGAATTTTAACACTTCTGGGGCATCTGAGTTGTCGAAATCGGATCAGCAGTGGTTTGATGAAGCTTTGAATACCGTGCCGAAGCAGTTGAAGCAGTGGGATTTTTTGTTTGGATTGGATTAGGGAGCTCAACCGGTTGTAGTGGCGTAGCCTCCAATCTTGAGTATTGTGCCGGTGGATAGTCAGGTTAATTTAAAGGAGATGTGGTTTTGCCTCAAGGTGAGATTCAGAGACGTATTAATGAATTGAAAAGAATGCAGATTTCAGGTCAGCAGAAATCTGATAGGATTGATGGGTAATATATTATTATACAACTCAAAAGGTTGTGGAAAATGTGGTTCATGCGCCGCAAGGATTACCTGTGCAAATGCCGGTGTATTGGCAGACTCAGAGTCAGGTGACATGAGGTGGGTATCGGGTAGCAGCTTGAGGTGGGGTTGGAGGTGAACATGGAGGTGAACATGGAGGTGAACAACAGGTATAAGTTGTACAAACGCCTGACGGAATATATATCAAGCTTCAACAAACAATATGCAAATGACTGGTCAAGTTAGCCAGCCTCAACTGCAAGCTCAGTCGCGAGGCCAAATGTATTATGGAACACAGATGATGGTTCTTGATATTTACCGGTAGCAACAGGTGTACAGTGGTACGCCAGCAGCGGTTGCACAAATTAGTCAGCAGCCAAGTAATGGAATGTATGATGAGGGTTTTGGAGGATGTCAACCTAATGAAGGTGGATATGTTGTCACTAATTATGGGACTGGAAGACAAGTTTATTATACTGCAGCGGGAGGTGTGGCACCTACCTATCAGGTGTTTTCAGCTGCTGTTGGTCATCCAGGTTCTCAAGTTGGTGTGGTAACTCAGGACGGTAAGGTAGCTATTTCAAAACCTAATTGAATGCCGCATGGAACTGTGTACTTATGGAGACATTTTTCCGAGGGCTTTATTGTACCAAACGAACCAGGCCCTTGGGTTTTGGATCAAAATTCTTTATGCTTCGGTCAAAATTCCCACTATGCTTCGCAGTGTTGTGAAACCCGACTTGGTGGTCGACCCGGTTATGTCACTGGTCAATGGGTTAGAGGGTCAACCCGGGTCGATCCTGGGGTCAATGCTTATATCAATATGTAATATTAAATGTATATACAAATATATTACCATACTCGAACTCAATTATACTCGAAACCCAATCTTGACACGGGGAGGTAGTGACAAAGAAAAAAAATTATACTCAAAAATTTCAAAATCTAATTAAGCCCAAGTATTGCACTTCATCTCAGCCAATTGACTGAACAAAGTTTGAATTTTCCGTTGAATGGGTTCCATTTTTATTCACCTTTCTCTGCTGACTACTTGTACCTTTGGGCGATGTGGGATCAGGATCCGCGGACTCTTAAGGATTATGTCCGCGGACCCTTAAGCTCTATTGGGCTTGGAATTTGAGTATTTTAAAATTTGTATAGTCAAAGGTTAAACCGATTGGGTCAAGGGTTGAACCGACCGAGTCAAGGGTTGAACCGACCGGGTTGATTGGGTGAACCCGGGTCAATTGTATTTCTGGGTCAATAAGAAAACCGACCCGATGTATTCCCCGGGTCCCGGGTCAATCGGGTCAACCCGCCGGGCCGGGTCGGGTTTAATAACACTGATGCTTCGAGTGTCATAGAAACCTGAAGGTACAAGCGTAGTTTTGAATATAAATATATGAAATTTTAATTGCATGGGTTATGATATGGTTTCATTAATCTCTAATGAATATTATTAAAATTGCGTTTAGATTTGTTACGGTCTCATGTTCTAACAAATATATATCCCTTCATGTATTTTTTCCAAAAATGTCTCAATTTTGTTATCAGACGATTACAATTAGTATCGGTCGAAATTTGTTTTGAAGAGAGTAAAAAGGCAAGACAAGTGATGGAAGGAAAGCAAAAATTATGTATTTAAATTGGGGATAAGTTCTAAAACTACGCCGTTTTCTAAAGGGTTCATAAGTTTTAAATTTGGGTTTTAGTAAAACTACATCGTTTTGAACTGTTTCTAATTAAAACTATGACATTTTATTAATAATAAGTTAATTAGGGATGCACAAAATAAGACCGGACCGTAAACCCGGACCGACCGTAAATTTACGGTCCGGTCCCGGTCTAAATACGGTCCGGTCCACGGTCTAAATACGGTCCGGTCCACGGTCCACAATTTTCGAAATTACGGGTTACGGTCCGGTCCGGTCCAACAAATTTGCGGTCCGGTCCGGACCGTAATACGTATTATTTAAATATAAATTTATAAAATATTTAAAATATATCATTTAAAATAAAAATACATCAATAAAACTTAATAAATTAAACATAAATACCATCAAAAATATTTTAAAAATTAAATAAGATGTATACAAAGTTTTAAAAAATATTATTTGTAATTTTAAAATCAATTTTTTTAATTTAAATTTAAATAAAAAAATTAATTACGGGTTTACGGTCCAAACCCGGACCAGACCGTAATTAGACCGGTCCATAATGATTCGGTCCGGTCCACGGTCCTCATTTATAGAAATTTATGGTCCACTGGTCCGGTACGGACCGTTTGTGCATCCCTAAAGTTAATTATAAATTTAGATAAAACTTTGTAGTTTTAACTCGCTGTATTGGCTGCACGCTGTACGATATCTGAACCCATTTAAATTTAGTCAATTGTCATTATTATCATGTCATTATTATCATACCATCATCATCATTATTATTTTCTGTTATTAGCACTTGTATTTTATGTATAAATTATTTGTATTATTTTACAAAATCAATCTATAAAATCCTTTTCAAATTATTTCTTTATTCTCGCACACATTTGTTTATACAAATATTTGTTCCTAATAGAAAGGGTATATGAATTCGATTTTGATTTATTTAAGGAAATTGTGGTAATTCAATTATTGATGCGATTTAGTTTGATGAGATTAGGGTTAATTTGAATTTGTGAGAGGTCTTATGATTATTGGATCACAAAATAAGATATATTTTTATTAAAGTCAAAGTTACTCGTTCCAAATAAGTCAAGTTGGGCAGAAGGAAAATAGAGCCTTTTTATGTGACGGCCCAACAGTGAAGCCAACCTCCTGGATGCGTTGAGAGAGTGTTTTTGAGATTTCTGCCCAAAGAACTATCGTCGTTCAGAAGCAAAAATGAGCCTAAAAACTTTTATCTTGTTCGCATAAACAAATCGGGACACAGAGCGCGGGTTTCCAAGCTAATGCGAATTTTACTTTAAGTAACCAATACAATGGGTGAGACAAAATGCAAAAATTAACACAATTGCGTGAGACGCAATTACGCGTTAAAAGTAACCTTTCAACAACCATTTTCTTATAAATATCCTTACACACATCATTTACAACATCAACTTGACTAAAATCAATGTCGAAAACGGCAGTGGCGATCCCAAAGGTGGCGGCGGCGACCCCGGTCGCCCTAGAGGCGGCGGCGACCCTGATCACCCTAGAGGCGGCGGCGGCGCCAAACATCTCTTTACTGCGCCAGTTTTGGAACTTCATAAGAAGTTTCTAAACTGGCTACTCTCCTTGTTGGTGGCATTAGTGAGTCAAGTTATTGTTTCACGGGTGGAGGTGCGTTTATGGGTGCAGCTAAGGATGGGGGTGACGGTGTAGAAGTGGTAGTTGCTGCGGCTAGGGAAGAGGAAGTTGTCAGACAAGTTGTTGTTGAAGTGGCCGTCTTAGAATGCTCTCTAATGCTGCTCCTACGCTATCTTTCATTTTTTTTAGTAAATCACATATTTGTGTTTAAATTTATAACTTCCTATGCATTGCTCTTTTTTATGTACAAGAAAATAGTTTATTTTGTGTAAGAAAAATTGTGCAGTTTCATTGTAGAAGTTCTTAAATAAACAACACATGGGGCTGTGTGATAATTTACATGATACAACAAGCAATACTACAAGTAGTACTACAAATCACATAATTTCCTGTAAATTAAAATTATAAAAATTAATCATTTTTGCTTGTGCAATACATATGCACATTTATTTTATACAAATATTTGAACTTAATAGGAAGTGTATATGAATTCGATTTTGATTTTGTTTAAGGAAATTGTTGTTAATTCAGTTATTAATGAGATTTAGTTTGATGAGATTAGGGTTAATTTGAATTTGTGAGAGTGTTATGATTATTGGATCCCAAAAATAAGATATATTTTTATTGAAGTCAAAGCTGCTCAAAGTATATTTTGGCTTTTGAAAAACTCATTCCAATTAGTCAAGTTGGGCAGAAGGAAAATAGAGCCTTTTTATGTGACAGCCCAACAGTGAAGGTGCGTTGAGAGTGTTTTGATTTCTGCCCAAAGCACTGTCGTTCAGAAGCAAAAATGAGCCTAAAAACTTTTTATCTTGTTCGCATAAACAAATCGGGACACAGAGCGCTGGTTTCCAAGCTATTTAGTAAAATGAGTTTTATTGCCTAGTTGTATCTGTAACTTGAACCCAAATAAGAGTAAGTCTACATTGCATTTTGCCAAACTGTTAATGTAGGCAAACACATACAATATCAGGCTACCAAACATTAAAATGCATAAACTTTAAGCACCATAAAGCTCAAGAATAGATGATGGAAACTGAAGAAAAAAATTTGATCCTAACCAATATTTAAAATCAGATCCTAGTCCTAAAACTAAGTTTTTCCGTAAATTTTCAAGAATTGCAAGAACCAATTAAATCACTCACAAAATTATAAAACTAAATCAGATATAACCTATAATAATTGCACAAAATATTTAACATGGAAACTTGCAAATCGTCTGAAAAAACCACTTCGCCCCGATTTGTTTCTGCGAAAAAGATGAAAAGTGCTTAGGCTCATTTTATTTCTTTGCTTCTGAACAACAACGCTTTGGGCAGAAATCAAAACACTCTCAACGCGACTTGACTGATATGAATTTGATATTTTTTGATACATCCTCTGTATATACAATCATATGTTGTTATGCACGATCGAAATAGGGAATTCTACTTTTGTGCCACGCCAACAACTTGTTGCTATGTCTATCAACCAAGGTAATTCTAATTATTTACCAAGACTTTTGTGATAAATGTCGTATACTGTGCTGTCCTACAGTTTGTATCGTGTTAATATTGTCAGGCTGCTCAATCATTATGAAAATGCTAACATGTAAAATGAATGAAAATAATAATAAAGTATTATTTTT
The DNA here is from genome assembly GCA_006409495.1 of Sedum album. Taxonomy (NCBI): domain Eukaryota; kingdom Viridiplantae; phylum Streptophyta; class Magnoliopsida; order Saxifragales; family Crassulaceae; genus Sedum; species Sedum album. The sequence continues at coordinate 26,610 of QZGG01002658.1, forward strand.
CATGGATAAGGAAATACTTTCACCAAAATGTCATAAGTGTGATTTGAAAATTGAAATATTAATATTGTGACATAATCCTACCAGTCGAGTACCTTGTTGGCAATCATACTTTGATATTACCAATTAGTAATAATTAATTGTCAAATTCGTTTTGTTGTTTTTAAACGGGCCGGTTTTACAAACATCAGCTCCTTTGTTGGGCCCCCTAGGCTCATTTTGGGTCAAGACCGGAATAATTGGGCCCATTATGGAAAAATATTTTGAGCAGCAGATATTTATTCAATTTTGTGGTAAATGTGTTAGAGCACTCGATTTAAAACCTAAATTAAGCATCGAATCAACACAGAAATAGTTGCATGTATTCTATATTAAACATGTAATATCCTGGTCAAATAGTTTATTAATCAATCCAAAAAAATAGTTTATTGATCCTGAAGGAGTCAAATTCATATTGTGCTGGAGTCAAAATAATTCTGAATAGAATACCACGGAATGAACAAGATTATTTGCATGAACGAAATTAACATGCACCCAATTTTGTTGGCCTACTGTACAAAAGCTGCTCCTATTTGGGCATAACCAAGACTATCTCAACTATTTTTTCTGATGCTAACTTTTAAAAAGGGAGGTTAAAAATTCTTCCATATCTAAAACTAACATTCTAAGCGCTATGTTTGGATTGGGCAGTCAGCTACTCTTTTTCCTCCGCTTTCACGTAACTTGCCATCATTTCTTCAGTACCAGGTAATGGAGGTTTGACTCTTGCTGTACTTGAAATAACATTAGAATGATGTCGTTTAGTAGGGGTCGATGGAGGACTGGCTTTACGGACACTGGGCAACATAACTGATGAATTTGATTGTTTTATGACTACCTTGATGAGTTGCAATCATATTGGAGGTCGGCAATGTGCTGAAGCTTCCAGTTTTTTTCTTGGATCCACCTCCATGCATAATGTGAACTGCATTATTTGCATGTGCCACTTTGAGGAGGGATTCAGCAGTTTCTGGAGTGGCAATTCGGGCTCCTGCAGCCACAGCAGTAGCTAGCAACATGGAATCTGATTGAAGAGTCCACAGGAATGGTTGGCTTTGTTAAAACTGCCCGTATATTTTGCATATTCAACTACGTATTCAACATGGAATCTGATTGAAGAGTCCACAGGAAGCAAAATTCTTTGGGTGCCATCTGCAAGCTCCAATTTGGTAACACTTGTTTTATCGATAAATAAATAATTTTAAAGTTGTGACTAATGATTATACTTTTTACAGAAAGCTTCTAAGCCTGCCAAATTTAATTCAAATTTGTCTAACACCTACCAAAGAAACGGTGACTCACTACAACATATTGTTATCTTAAAATATGAACTTTATATATACCTATTTTGTAATTTCACGAGATGGCCTTTAAAAATCAAGTACTTATATACTCTTTGTTTAATTGAAATGAAAATATGATCGAGGCTTGTTTTAATTGATATATTATTTTGTGTGTTATGTTTGTCAAACAGGAAATTCTATAGAAATAGGATACGCTGAAGGCGATGTTAAGGGGTTCTATGGAAATGATGTTGTCAAAATCGGAAATATAATTGTTAAAAATCAGGTTTTTCATTAAATTAAATTATTTGATGATTTGACGGTACATGTACATTGTTTTAGCTTGTATTTCAACAGGACATAGTTGAGGCCACTAATATAAGTGGCATCGCATTCAACTCTGGATATATGGATGGTGTACTGTGTTAGATCCTGAGGTTCACATCCCTCAAGAGGGTTAGGAGGTTCGGATACCTCTTGTGAACTCAAAGGATCTTCATACTCATGTTTTGATGATGACAGCATTCATTTGATGTCTTGAGTGAAGTGTTCAGGTTGATGTACCTAAGTTATGGACAGAAGGACTTCACATTCATGAAGGACTTGATCGATCAAGTACCTGAGATGAACCATCAGGGACCTGACGGGACAGCAGATCACGTGAAGGACAGCTGTATAAGAAAGAGAAAGCATGCTGCAGAAAGTACAAATCTAGCCGACCTTGGAACTCGAGAATATCTTGGAGATATTGGAGAGCATGCTGCACCTAGTGGACAAGAAGAGACCATGCTTCACCTAGTGGACAATAGGAGGGCAGCCGAAAGCACAAAGGGAACAGTGCCATGGACAAGACCCTGCACGTGGGTCTCTATTCAAAATGCAAAGGATTGGAGCCATTTTGAATTGTTCCTCCCATTCGAAACTCAAGCAAACTCAGGATCCTCACTACACAGACGAAGTACCAGAGTCTTCGTCAAAACAAAGATGAGTCGATACATGGGTATCACTCAAGGTTTCAAGGATGCTTGGCTACCTTGTCAAGGCTCGGAAAGGAATACGAGAAATGGGAGATCACCCATCATTTCCTTCAGGATTGTCACCGGAGTGGGATGACATATCAAGGACCTTAGCTTCCTTATCTGAGACTAAGAGGATGACTCTAGAGGATCTGGTCTCTAAGCTAGAGAGCGACATGCTCATTGAGAAAATGAAGCTAGAGGGTCGCGAACCTCAAAAATCCGGGAAGCAGATTGCCTTAGTCTCCCCGAGAAGGGGAAGAACCAGAAGAACTCCAAGTGGAAAAAGCACAACAAAGGTTCTGATGGAAAGAAAGGAGATGAAAAACTTCTGACGGATGCCATGAAGGTCATGACCCTGAAACCGAATCCAGGGAACTCAAAGACCCAGCGTCAGAAAAGGACTGCAACAATGGATGATGAGTGTTTCTACTGTGGCAGAAAAGGACACTTTGCTAGAGATTGCAGAAGGAAGAAGTTGGATCAAGCTAACAACAAGGAAAGACCTCACGGTGAGAGACCGAAGGACAACAAGGCCATGATCGCTGCCTGGGGAGACTCTGAAGAAGACAGTGACCTGGATAGTCAATGTGGGGTCAGGAACTTCAAGAGGACCACATGTCTTATGGCCAGAGGTGGATCCTCATCGTCCTCATCCTCGGAGGTGAAGAGAGGGACTGGTACTGGAACAGGTCCCTGGTATGTGGACAGCGGGTGTTCAAGCCACATGACAGGACAAATGGACTATTTCTCTTCACTGCAGCAGCATCCAGGGGGCACTAACCTTTGGAAACAAGAGCAAGGGTGAGATCTTTGGTACGGTATGGTAAGCTTATCGGAGAAGGTTAGGTTGATAATGTGAACTTGGTTCATAATCTAAATTTGATTTACTTAGTGTTTATCAACTTTGTCAAGGAGGAAACAACAAGGTTGTTTTCACATCTAATGGGTGTTTTGTTAAGTCTCTTAGCACAGGTAAGATTCTTCTCAAGGCACGGTTGATAATGGGGTATACAAGACCGATCCAAGTTGGGATCCGGATGAGTACCTCTGTTTGTCATCTAGGGCAGACAACAAACCTTTGGCATAGACGTCTTGGTCATGTGAATCGGAAGTTGATGAAGAAACTTCAGAGGTTGGATCTTGTTCGAGGCCTTCCAGAACTTGGTCAGGTACCTGACGAGGTATGTGTACCCTGTACAAGAGGAAAGCAGACAAGGACCTCATTCAAGCCAAAGAAGGTGTGAGTACCAGCAGTCCCTTGGAATTGGTGCATATGGACTTATGCGGACCAATGAGGACTCAATCAATCGGAGGGAACAAGTATGTGTTCGTCTTGGTTGATGATTATTCAAGGTTTACATGGACGATTTTATATCTTCAAAGACTGAGGTATTTGATCGGTTCGGAACCTGGGCAAAGGAAGTAGAGACTTCACTTGTTAAGAAACTCAGAAGCATCAGATCGGATCATGGCACTGAGTTTGACAACGCACAATTCATCAGCTGGTGTGCTAGTCAGGGCGTTCATCACAACTTTTCAGCTCCAAGGACTCCACAGCAGAATGGGGTAGTTGAGCGAAAGAACAGGACCCTGGAAGATATGACCAGGACCTTGTTGCTTGAGAGTGGACTGCCAAAGAGATTTTGGGCAGAGGCCATGAGCACGGCTGCTATGTGTTGAACAGGGCCTACTTGAGGCCACTTCTGAACAAGACCTCGTATGAGTTGTTGAAGGGCAGAAGACCTTCTATATCACACTTGAGGGTATTCGGTGTCGATGCTTCGTTCATGACAATGGGAAACATCAACTTGGGAAGTTTGATGCAAGAAGCGAAGAAGGAATATTGTAGGGTACTCTCATGCATAGTAGAGCCTACAAGGTGTACATCAGAGGACTAGATCAGTCGAAGAGAGTGTACATGTGGTTTTTGACGAGAATGTCATGCCAAGGAACCCTGCTGAGGTTCATGACCCTGGCAACGATCAAGAGGTCAGGAGAAGCAGAAGTCTTTGTCTTCACACGGCCAGATGCTGAAGACACAGAGGGTCCGGTACAAGAGGGTATCGATGAGCACACAAGGTGTCGATGGGAATCCAGTACTTGATGGTATTGATGAGGATCCAGTCCATGATGAGGGACTTGTGCAAGATCAGTTGCATGAAGATCCGCAGGAGGTACTTGATCCAGATCAGGGACCTCAGGGAGATAACAATGAGTTGGAGACCTTAGGAGAGGTGGTTCCACAGAGAGAAGTGCTCGGGTTAGTCAACCAAACAGGAGACTTCAAGACTTATTGTTATGCTGCAATTCAAGGAGAACGGGTTCAGACCGCGTTCGTGTCCCTGATGGAACCTAAGACGGTTCAGGAGGCACTCAAGGACCCCGATTGGGTTCAAGCGATGCATGAGGAATTGCATCAGTTCGAGAGGAACAAAGTCTGGAGACTTGTACCTAGACCAACAACAGAAGGTGATAGGGACTCGATGGGTCTTCAGGAACAAGAAGGATGAGCAGGGACTTGTTGTGAGGAACAAGGCTCGGTTGGTTGTGCAAGGGTACAATCAACAGGAAGGCATCGACTACGATGAGACCTTCGCACCGGTAGCGAGACTAGAAGCTATCAGATTGCTCATTGCCTATTCGGTTCAGTATGGATTCAAGCTCCATCAGATGGACGTGAAGACGGCGTTCTTGAACGGGTACCTCAAGGAGGAGGTATATGTGAAGCAGACTCCAGGGTTTGAAGACCCTGATCATCCGGACAGGTATATGTCCTGGACAAGGCGCTTTATGGTTTAAAGCAAGCACCTAGAGCATGGTACGAGAGGTTGTCAGACTTTCTCATAGTTCATGGATATGAACGTGGAGCCGTGGATAAGACTTTGTTTCTTCTAAGGACGGAGAAACATCTCTTGGTGGTGCAAGTCTATGTGGATGATATAGTCTTCGGATCGACTAGTAAGGACCTAGTCAAGAAGTTTACTCAACTTATGGAGAGTGAATTTGAGATGAGTATGGTGGGGGAACTCACATACTTTCTGGGACTTCAGAAGTCAGGGAGAGTCAGGAACCAAGATACACCAAGAGAAGTACCTGACCGAGGTAGTCAAGAAGTATGGACTTGAGACATCAAAGCCCTCGACTACTCCAAGCTCTACCAGCGACTTAATGTCCAGGGACGAGAGCTCTCCCAAAACGATCCTACGCTATACAGGGGCATGATAGGTTCATTACTCTATCTTACTGCTAGTCGTCCGATATAATGTTTAGTGTATGTGTTTGTGCCAGGTATCAGTCAGATCCCAGGGAATCACACGTGAAGGCTGTGAAGAGGATTCTGAGGTACTTGAAGGGAACGAGGAACCTGGTTCTGTGGTATCCGAGGTTCAAGTCCCTGACATTGGAGGGATATACCGATGCAGACTATGCTGGGGACCGAGCTGATAGAAAGTCCACATCAGGGATGGCACAATATTGGGCTCTGCTTAGTCTCTTGGGGATCTAAGAAGCAGAACTCAGTAGCTCTTCTACTACGGAGGCCGAGTATGTTGCTGCAGGGTCCTGTTGTGCACAGCTCCTATGGCTGAGGAACCAGCTAAGTGACTTCAATCTTTTCTTTGATAAAATTCCTATATATTGTGATAATACAAGTGCTATAATTGTTGCTAAGAATCCAACTCACCATAGTAGGATGAAGCACATTGAAATTAGACATCACTTTATTCGGGATTGTGTAGAGAAGGGACTTGTGTGCATGGAGTCATGTAGGACGAGGAGCAAGTGGCTGATATTTTCACCAAGGCCCTGAGCAGGGAACCGTTCGAGAAGTTCAGAATGGCTCTTGGCATGATCTCTACCTAGTGAGGTACTCCTAACTTTTCTTCCGATGATTGGTTAGAGTAAGGTAGTTAGTTATGCTTATAAGCCTAAGTATGTGATTTTGTCTATGTGTGATAGATTGATTGCATGCATTACTTCTTGATTAAACATGAAAATGTCATATTTTGGTGCTGAATTTCTTTCTAGCCGTACCTTCCGGATCTTGATCCCAAACCTCATGAAGGAAGTGTACATTAGCCACCCTGCCATACACACTGAGGGACCTGATGAAAAATTTCATAAAGAGGTGAGAGGTGAGTGACTTCAGTTGTGATGATCGATATTTCATAACCTTTGGGTTCAGCCAACCATCACAACGTCCCTTGTGTAGTCTTTGAAAGGTATTGGATTTGCATTCTTTGTTCAGGGCAGTGACTGGTTCAGGAACCTCCAGAGAAGCAAGAGGTATGTGACCAGGGAAGTCAGTACAACAGCATCTTTATGAAGTTAGGTGGGGTTGTGTACTTCAATTAATGGTCTTGGAGAGAGGCGTGCGGCGAAGGGACGTAACGCTTGGTTGCTTTATTGGAAACCCAACAGTTGTGTCCAAAGGGAGGACTCGGACAATGATGATCTCAGCGCTGAGATAGAGGCAGGTGCTGATGAGTCGAGGGACCAGGCGAAGTCCTTCGATGAATATCTGGAGGAGTTGGCAGAAATGGGAAAAATTGCTGCCCCAGATTCCTTGATAGAGAAGTCAGCAGTTCCGGTCTCCCCAGAGAGCAGTGATGAGGTTCAGGAGATTGAGCCGCCCGAGCACTCCAAGAAGGGACCTAACAGGAAGGAAAAGATCCCTGCATCCAGTATCAGACTGCTGCCTCTGAGGAATGCCATCAAGAAACCCAAGAGAGAATTAGAGGACCCTGAGGAAACTCAGGAACCAGCAAAGAAGGTCAAGGGACCTAAGAAGGAGATGCTGGAGGAGCTGCTGTGTCAGAGGAGTGGTTCAGGGAGCAGAGGTTGGATGGGTTGCTTGAGTTGATCAAAAAGTCAAGGCTGGGAGAGCCTTCTGTGTGGAGAGGAACAGGTAAGCCCTAGCAAGGTCTTTGAGTTCTACTCGGACCTGTCCAAGGAGGTTAAGGGCAAGAATGTCTACCTGAACTTCAAGGTAGGAGGTGAGGAGCTGAGGGTGTCGAGTCTGGACCTCTCCCATCTGCTAGGGATCCCTCATCAGGGATTTGATCACTTCGTGAAGGGAGTGTGGCCCCCGGAGGCTGGGGACAG
>QZGG01002659.1:0-34035 GCA_006409495.1 Sedum album
ATACACCAATGTACAGATCATAGTCTGTTTGGATGAGGACGGGTCCCTTGCTTTACGGGACGGGTCCTCATGTACCAATGGACGCGTCCTTATGTGTCATAGTCTACTTGGATGACGGACGGGTCTCTTGCCTCAAGAGACGGGTCCTACGGACGAGTCCTTTGCCTCAAGGGATGGGTCCTCATGCACCAACTGACGGGTCGACACGTGTCATTCTCTGGGTGAGACAGTTTTATAACTGCTGAACAGTTTATGTAACTGTTGAACAAGTGGGTGTAAACCGTTGAACAGTTATGGGACCTGTCCCCATGAACGTGTCCCCATGTATAACTGCTGAACGTGGCAGTTTTTGGGTAACTGCAAAGACCCTGATATTTATATTGAGAATGACTGAGTTTAGTGGACATCACATGTGATACACAGAGGTATTGAGATACACAAGTATTGATACACCAAAAGACTAAACAAACGTCATCAACATTCGATCCAAGAGCCTTGATCGGTGTTGGCCGGTTTGTCTTATCTCACGTCAATCCTCGAAAGCAACAACAGCAGCACTCTAGGGACCCGTCCTTGGAGAGCACCGGTGCTAGAAGGCCATATCTCCTTCAGACGCACCAGCAACAACACACAGAATGCCTTATGGGGTTGGCCACACACCACCCTGTTGCTCGCATTACTCGCGTCAACAGTTATTTCCAACTTGCAGTTCCTTTGAAAGCGATCCTTACATTTGATTATCTCCATTTCAAATTGATTCTTGGATAGCATCCTAACTTATAGCCTCTGCATTTTTTGTTCCCTCAGTCTCTTTTAACCTTCAATGTTTGATGCCAAAACCTGAGACAGAAAAGGAATCATTTGTATAAACATCGAGTAGTTGCATTAGATTGTTCACCAATCTTATCTTGAAAATCATTATGCCTATTAAACATCGAATAGTCGCATTTGTATTAACATCCTATTAAAATCTGGACACTAACGGACACTAGTTGTAATAGTAGCAGAAGTGGACAAAAGTTCCTTGCCTTTTCCTGAAATCGAATGTCTACTTTTACACAATTTTAAGGGTCCCTAGAAGATCAGGAACTAACATGGCTATGGCCCTAGCAAAAAAATTAAAGACAATAATATTTCTAATTCTGCTGGTTTTCGCTTTGTCTGGAGAGTATGAACAGAATTTAAAAATTGAAATTTACTGTCACCATTGGAGATGAATTTACCTTTAAAATCTTCACAATAATTTTGTGAATCTAAAATATCTTTTCCCTTAACTTACTTAACAAACAGCTTCCTTCATGCCTCATTTGGGAAAAGCATAATTAGTGACACCTCTCTTTTGTCCACTTTATCTTGTATTAAAACTAAACTGTCCATAAAACTTGCACCTTTAGGTTAAAATGCATATATGAGAGTATTGACGAGAACATGATGGAAACAGATATCAGAGTGATTTAACCAGATGACTACAAGTTAGAAGATCCAAGTTAATATCTTGTACAGCAAAAACAAGAAAAGCATCTGATACTTTACCTCTGCATATATTCATCTCGGCATTATATTACTGCCTAGGATTGAGTCATTTTCTATAACTATCGCTATAGGAATATAAGATCAGATAATATCAAATTTTCTAATCTTACTCACCTCTTAATATCTCCATTTGTTGTCATTGTAATTCCAGAAAAGGTTAACTCTGTCATAAAAAGGATTCAACATTAGAGTTACCATCTGATTAATGTATCCCAGTATGGCTGAATAATGTTATTTTTTAAAAGTCATATTGTTCATAAATCCATAAGAAGGCCAAACTCATGCCTTTCATAAGTGGTTCCCACTTCCCACAAGTGCCCATAAATACAAACTCCCAAGTAGGAGTAGTACCAGAAACACAAGAAGCATTCAAGTTTATATCTGAGAGTTTTTCTCATCAAAACAAAAAAATCTCTACTAACCTCTTAGTGCTGAAATGGGTTGCCAAGATGATCTTGTGACAAATGTTAGTGAGATTTATGAGAAGCTCTCTCGTCTGGAAAGCCTCAAGCCTTCCAAAGAGGTGAATAAGCTCTTCACTCGGCTTGTGGAAATGTGTGTTCCTCCTAGTCCCATTGAAGTCACAAAACTACCAAAGCAGGTGCAGGAAATGAGAGCTAAGCTTATCAAAATCTGTGGAGAAGCAGAGGGGCTGATGGAAAGTCATTACTCAGACATACTGGGATCATTCGAATCCCCACTTGATCATCTAGACCTGTTTCCATATACTACAAACTACATCAAACTTGGCCAACTTGAATTCAACATCCTAAGGGAACACTACGCTCGCGTCCCTACTCAAATTGCCTTTATTGGTTCAGGTCCTCTCCCACTTACATCTGTAGTTTTGGCCTCTAAGCACCTCACCAATACTACTTTCCATAACTATGACATCGATGAATCAGCCAATTCATTAGCCAGCAGCTTGGTCTCGTCTGATGCAGACCTATCCGAAAGGATGGTTTTCCATACAGCGGATATAATGAATGTAACAGATGCCCTGAAAGAGTATGAGGTTGTTTTCTTGGCAGCCTTAGTAGGCATGGACAAGGAGGCAAAGATTCAAGTGATAGATCACTTGGCTAAGCATATGGCTCCAGGTGCAACCTTAATGTTGAGGAGTGCTCATGGTGCAAGAGCTTTCCTGTACCCAGTTATTGATGCTTGTGATCTCCGTGGATTTGAAGTTTTATCCATTTACCATCCAACTGATGAGGTGATTAACTCAGTAGTGATAGCAAGAAAGACAACAGTGCCAATTTACACTCATGATCAAGGCCGTGGAGGAATACTCCTGCCTTGCAAATGCTCCAACGCCCATCAACCATTTCACAATGGTAAAATGATTGAGGAATTGACTGTTGACGATTTACTCTGATTGATGACTCTGAATATCTGTTATACTCAGAGTTACTATTTCTACTGTGTTATCTGCCTAAGTGCCTGCCACAGGATTAAAACACCTGTATGGTCTCTTTACATTTCTCTTCCAAATCTTCCTTGTATCCCAGATGGATCTTGTTTTCACCTGGTTGCTTCTGCCCGAATTTTCTGAAATAAAAACACAATGTTACAAAAGTGAATTGATGTGCCCAACCTCACTGCTTACATTAATTGGTTGCCTAGATGATACAGATTTTTCTTCTTATCTTCTGCAATTTCATCTATCACAAGCAGTGGCTATCTTCGAAAACACACACTTCCCAGTGTCACTTTTAAGAATAAATAAATATTAACGTATGAATTTGTGGTCATTGGTGTGAGAGTGCAGCTCACTTACAAATCATATGCATGTTAGATGTATCAGTTATTCAGTTCTATATCATTTATAGTTCAGTGTCTTTTTATACGACATGACAGCCAAATGCATGCGTCAATCAAGTTGCAAATCGAGTAAATCATGCAAGGGGTGGGCAATCCTTTACAAGCTAATTTTTGTAGAAGATCATTTGTCTACTAGAAAGGATTGAGAAACTACTAGCTCAAGACAGAAGCAGTGATTATTGATAAAAGACTTGCAAATTCTGAGATTCATTATAGTTTTAAGTAATTCCTCAGCATATGTGATACATCCAAAAGTGACAAACAACAGGGCTAAAAAATGATGTGCAGCTCAAGAGCTAGTGTGTATAATTTCAAGATGGGTTCTCAGTCCCTATCGATTTATTCAGTTGACAAACTCTACGGCAGAGAGTACAGCCATAAGTCAAAGATATGATCAACTTTACTTTTTGGTAAATGGATTTTAATTGAACCAAAGCCATACAATAAAAGAAACATCATCAGCAGAAAGTAATTAGAGCCCACTTGCATGAAAATCCAAGCACGAACAATATGCATCAAAGATAACTGGAATCAAATTCTACAAGCACTAACCAGGCATAGTAGCTTGACCCGGCTGATTCCTAGAGGGAATCAGTAATCTGCCCCTTGGGGTGAATCAACAGAAGTCCCACACAAATGTGTTTGATTCCTGACCCTTCCTTTACAGAGGCCCAGAGCCCCATACACCAATTTTAGTAGCTAGGGATCATTTCATTTCATCAACACTTCCACAAACACACCTACTCGTCATATGCTGCAGAATATCCACATTCTATTAACATCAAAAGGAAACAAAAATAAACTGGAGCAAAAGTTAAATAAACAGCAAAATCAGCAAAACTCATCAGTTCATACTGCACTATTCTCGGGTATAATATTTAGATGTTAATTTCGTAGGAATTACTCCACAAATTACTTCTTGGAATATGAGAGCTACAAATTACCACTGACTGCAGCCTAAAGGTTCAAGGTACAAAGTTCTAAATTTTAATATTCAGGTTCTGAAACTTGCACATTGCAGCTTATTTAATATTCATTTTTTCAAAGCTAAACTTGCCCATCTCTACAAGGGGCCAAAGGAATTACATCCTATTCTTTGCCATTTTCTTTTTCCTTCTTGTTTTTAAATTACATCCTCTTACCTGAATAGACTCTGATAAATTAACCTAATTAGTTTACTAGTGCCATATGCTGAAGCATGTCAGGATACGCAATAAATGAAAAAAGTACTTCTGGGTATCCTGTTAGCAGATGGTGGTGCTGGAAGGTGATCATCAGATGCATTAATTGGTACCTTCCCGATTCCTGTTCCCAAGGCTTCGCACTGGCTAGTCATGGCACTGTATCGAAGGCGAGACGTTGGGATGGTTGTTCCCGCCACTTTCCAGTTTCCAGTGACTTTAAGCACCTAGAAAGAACATTAATGAGTAACTTCATACTTAGTCCCGTGATATAATCCCCAAGTTTGATGATACAAAATGCCAGAAATGAAGAGGGCAATGAATATACTGATTGAAGACTCTGCTGAGTGTTAGTATCTTGTGCGACAGAGGGCGATGCAAGAACTTTGGGAATGAGGCGGGAGAACTGCTTGCCCACAATCATATTTCACAGCAGTTGGTCAATGCTATAAATGTCGCGCAAATGTGTTTTGAGACAGCTAAGCTACTGCACTAAGTACCCCAAGCACATAACAATTCAGAAACCTGATCTGTACTGAGCTTTTACATGTATGGTCCCTAGAAAATTAATGAAACAGTAAAATAAACCATGAAGAGGGAACAAAAAAAATACAATTCTGAAGATCAGTATACCATGTCTCTTACGTATCGCTACGGAAAAGCGGTAGAACCAGCTGATTCGTCGATGATCGAACTAAGGACACTTCTGAGAATTTTGATCCCTTTTTACAGGCCGTGGTCTGATATTCACAATGCTGGAGAGAAGATCACTCAAATTGGCACCTTCTCGTCTTTCACACCTAGCCACTTCGTCCATCCAATTATGATGTGCTTCTCGGCATCACTTTCACCCAGTTGAACCAGCTCTTAATTATCCAGAGTGGCATATCAATCTGCATATGAAAGAAAGTGAATGATACATAAGTTACTAAAGATAGGAGACTGGTGCCTTAACTCTTAAGTCCGCTCGTAAAGAGGTCTGTGAATCAAAAAGGCTTACAAGAGAAGCTGCAGGAAAGATTAAAATATAATTGAGCCTGTGTAACATTACTGAATAAATGATTAAGAATACACTGAATAAAATGATTAAGAATACACTGAATAAAATGATTAAGAATACACTGAATAAAGAGTTGATGTTTGTATTGATCGAAAAATGCAGCAAAGTGGTCTAGATAACTGCAGCCTTAGTATAATTTTTCAAATTCAGTCCAGCAAAGTCTATACAATTTAGCATCGGAAATAAAAATGTCGAATTAAAACGCCAAGGACCTCCAAGATCAAAGATCAGGTGACTGGCCGTTAGACCGCAAATCCTTGTGCATGTAAAGTGATACTATGAGTTAAGAATCAACAACAAAGCACTATATCTCGTCTGATGACAATATCTCAAAGAAAATTAGTAAGCACCAATCTACCTCATTGAAGTCTTCAAAAATGTGAGAATTTTCGTACATGAACCAAACCTGTGAGTGCAAAAGAGGACAGTTAGAACAAAAAATTAAGAAACTCGTGAAAACGAAGCGAGTTCAGCATTAAGTGACTGAAACTGAAAATGAGTGAGTTGAGGGAAAGGGTAAAGAGTGAGAAGATCGATTTCTCATAAGCTGGGTTTGAAATTTGAAGGGTTTAGGGTTACGTACGTTGGGATCAGAAATGCGTGGCGGCCTCTTTCCTTTTAAGTGTCAATCTTAGGGGTGCGCGCGGTGCGGTTTGATGCGGTTTGAGGGTAAAACCGCAACCGCACCGCATTATGCAGTTTGACTATTTTTGAAACCATATCCACATCACATTATGCGGTTTTAAAAAAATGTGGTTCCCGGAATATGCGGTGTGGTGCGGTGCGGTTTGAAAACCGCTTTCTATTAATCTTTTATAAATACACTTGAAACGTAATTAAATTACAAAATAAGTAATTTTAAACTTTTACGTGGGTGGAGATCATGTGAGACATGAGATAAATGTAAGACAAGAAGACAAAATTTGAGTCATTGATTTTAATAAATCGACGGTTGAGATTAAAGTTGAGTTTTAATTAAACTAGACGGTTGGATTTGCGAAAAACACGGGGGCGGTTGGATTTGACGGTTATTTTACTTTAAATTTCAACCGTTAGATTATAATTAATAAATGATCGAGATTGTGTCCTACCATCTTACGAAAAGTTAATCGTCTTCCTAGAACTTTATCCACTTTTACATACCATATATTTCAAGAAATATGATAGAATTAGTAATAATAATGTATATAATTATAGTTTATCTAATTAATTCATTATATTATTCTATAAAAACTACATCAATTATACTAAATATACTTAATTATATATATTTATATGTTTTTCTAATGATGCGGTGCGGTTTATCGCGGTTTACTTGAAAAGTAAAACCGCAACCGCACCGCATTAAGCGGTTTGTTTGAAAACTAAAACCGCAACCGCACCATTTAAATGCGGTGCGGTTTCCGAGCCCGCATTTGCGGTGCGGTGCGGGCGGTTTACACTTTCGGTGCGGTTCAATCTGCAATTTTACAAAATTGCCCCTGTGTTTTGTTAACCAACTCAATTGTGGTTATGGACATCTTTCCTATTAAAAATCCCGGAGCTGTGTTTAACAGTTACGATCTTTCAAAAGATCAGGGTATTTGATACCGTGATAATTTTATAGACTAACATTTATTAAAATTCACTCCAACTCAACTAAATGTTTGATCGTGCAGGCATCAATGCTGATATTGATGTTGGAGTCTTCTCGGTATGATTGGAGCTCATGCAATTTTTAGGTTGCTAGATGAAATTTTGTAGAAAATTTGTTGATTTTAAAACTCACAGATTTCTGATTTTTTAAAAGGGTAAATTCTAATAAAGATAACGGACAACTAATGAAAACCACCATTCTAATACGTATTGCATAAAACCAACTTCATAAATAGCGACGTTAAGATTCACCAAATCATAATGTTATCATTTAATGTTAGTGTACACGCGCGGATGAAGCGTGTTACCTTATTAATTTACATTAAATTTTGAAAATCATTTACGTAACACTCATAATAATTACAGAAAACCAAATTTTTCAAAACTACATATTTATAAATTGAATATAGATTTACATATTTCGCATAAACTATATAGCTATCTTAACCGTACATTGATTTTATGGTAAAAAATATTCATATTACTCGATGATTTTAAATACTAAAAAGAGGAAAGAGTTACTTTCACATATATTAGATAAAAGAATATATCAGAAACATGTATATTTTGAAATTTTTGTTCGTCCGTTAAGAAAATTTGACTGATATTTGTAGATTAAATGATGAAAACATATTAATCATTTGATTCATAAAATGATGTTTTATATTTCATGAATCTTAATTGTTATTCAGGAATCAAAGTATTCATATCATAAGTTCAATTGTATAATGCACACTGATACATGAACCTCAAAATGTTATTCCATTCCATGATCCAAAACGTTTATGGTATATGTGATTCATAAAAGATATAATTAATGAAAATAAATACATACGATTATATCGATCAAAATATAAATGCGAACAAGTAGGATATTCTACTTGTAGTCATTTCGTAGTAGAAATTCGTCTGCCAAGACCTTTTGCGAGACAAAAGATAACTTCAGTTCTCTATTGGAAATTTCATATCTTAGGCCTCAACCCACCTTGCCGCCACTGTCTTGATCAGCTGATCCGCTTTCGCTCCAAAACTTTATAATGATTTAGTAAACTGTATATGATTATAAAGATGGTTTAGTGAAATATTACATGATAAGTATGAAATCGTAGAAACCCTATTATTTTGATGATTTAATCCATTATGCTAATACGTCACTATTTGATAACAATCAAATCACTATTAAAATAAGAGGAATGCTTAATGCACCGACCATCAGTGTGTACTGAGTGGCCTGATACATGACAAGTGTTCACAAAATTTAGGATGTTGGACAAGTGTTAAGCCATGTTTGTTAAAATTAGAGTGGATGCCATGTATTTTCTTATTTGACATTAGGAATCTATGCATATTGAACTCCCCGATGCTAATATGTGGAAAAATGAGGCTTAGATGTTTGGCATGTCAGTAGATATTTTGATAATTTTAATGAATTTACCAAAATACCCTTAAATTGTGATATATTAGAGGGTAAAGGTAAGCATTTTGTCATTGTGCCGTTATTATTAATTTTTTCCAAATAAAATTAGGTTGAGACTGAATTACAGCTGTTTAACATAAAATAAATTTTTTTTAGGGGAAATTGCAATAAACCACCAATATAATGGACCATTTTGCAGTAAACCACCATTATATCCAAAAATTACGAAACGAGTATATTATAACTCCACCGTTAACAAAAAACCACCAAGTCCACTATTCCGTTAGAAGTGCCGTTAAAAGAGAGTAAGCTTCGCAAATTAAAATTGATTTTATTTTATTAATTAGTTTTATTTAACATAAGAAATCTAACCCTAAATCCGTCAAACGCATGTCTCGATTTCCTTGCAAATTACCATTGACGAAATCAGATCAGATCTCGCTCTTCTCCACGCGTTTAGGATATTGACCATCGACAATCAAAACCAGATCTATCATCAACCTATCTCACAGGTACGTTCAATTCATCTATGAAAGTTTGTTCATATGAATTGCTTGTTGATTGTTCATCTTACAATCCAACTTCTTTAGATATCAAATTTGTCCAGTTCGTAGGATTAAGGATTTTGCAGTTGTTATATGTTTTGTGCCGATTTTGAGGATTTGTTGTGTAAAGTAATATAACCTGCATATGGTAATTTGATACAGGTTGAAAATATCAAGTTCTACTTCTTCTTTAATGAATTCACCAAGACTGATATGTCATTGCGGCTTGGTAGCCAAAGAATCCACTGCCCACATAGATTTGAATTATGGAAGAAGGTTTTTCCCATGTGTCTCTTCTCTCAGCCTCTACTACTGCATACGCAATTGGAAATATATTATTATTCCCATCTATTCCAACAACCACTAATATCTGCCCCGTGTAGACACCCTTGCTTGCACACATTCAAACAAATATACAACCGCTCAAAAATTGGTTTTTCAGGATTATCTAAACAAACCTTCACAAAGGTAGAGCTCCCTGGATTTCTAACAGTTATAGTGGTGGCATAGTCCCAAACCTTCCCATATTCTTCTTTGCCATCTCCATGGATCATTAACCTTGCTCTTTTTCTTGCTCGCCACGCTTGCGTATATGAAACCTCTACCTTATAATCTCGTAGAATATGACTAATAAAGGCTGTAAGCTTCCAAGTGGGATCATCCCTGTGATGATCCACATATCTATCAGCCAACCAAACGGATGTAACCTTTGTATTCCTATTCACCCTTCCACATTCATGTACTTGATTAAGCGACTTTATTTGTAACGATCCATCGCCTGCAAACTTACTTGCATTGACAAAAAAGCCACACCTTTTAATCCCACAGACACAATTCTTCCTCGCATGTCGCATTGGGCAGTCACATTTACTATCGCACACAACTGCAATTCTTTGCTTGTCATTTCTGAGGTAATAAAAGTCTCCACCAGATTGAATGGTGACCCGCCTAAGAGCCCTTCTCAAAATTTCAGCAGACGGAAATAGCATCCCAACCTCCAACTTAATCGGCATTCTGAAATCTGTTTCAGGATTGAAGCTTCGAAAACTCGTATTTTTGTTTGAACCACTGCCTACTTCGATAACTCCTTCAAAATCCTCAAATTCATTAACATCCTCCTCCAATACCAAATCCCACACATCACCACTTTCATTGCCAGCCAAAATTACATCCGCATTATGTTCTTCAAAATCTTCATCGCTTACATCTGCATCCCCATATTTTTCAAACAATACATCATCATCTTCATCACTCTCATTTTGGTTCGACTCTCCATCCAATTCATCACTGTGGTTTATGTCTTCTTCATGTATAGAATCATCCACAAACAAAACTGCAACGAAACCATACATAACGATTCAAACAGGACTCAAAAATTATTCAATATCGTAAGGGAACCAGATGCTTTACCTCTTCGAGCGGCCATCGTAGCAAACCCTAAATCGCAAGATCACACAAACCCTAAATCGAACACTTATCTCCGATTCGAACATTATATCGAACACTGATTCTCACAAACCACTTACGAACAACGATTCACACCACTAGAGAGAACAGAAACCTAAATCAACCTTCAAGCGGCGATGTTGCAAAGGGGGTCGAGGAAGTAAATTGATTTTTATTGTTTGATTAAAAGGATCGAGTTTAATTACAATAAACACACGCATCTACAGCGCGTGTACGACAACTTCTGACGGAATAGTGGACTTGGTGGTTTTTTGTTATCGGTGGAGTTATAATATACTCGTTTCGTAATTTTTGGATATAATGGTGGTTTACTGCAAAATGGTTCATTATATTGGTGATTTACTGCAATTTCCCCTTTCCCTTATATCACATTAACAATCCAACCATTTTATGAGCCGATAAAAGCCCAATAAGAGCCCATGAAAGGACGACGACGACGTAGACCGCGGAGAACTCGTCGGTCGATCGATCGATCTTGAAATCAGTCCTCCATCTTCGGACCTCGTCATGGATCCAGCCTGGTGCGTAATCTCTCCGATTTGTAATTAACATATGTGATCGGATCTCAGTGTTCACGCGTTTTGAGATATTTCGGATGCTGATATTCATCATTTCAATTTTAGTAGAATCCAATTGTTTTGTTCTGGATTAGGTTTTCCAGAATTAGAGCTGCTGATCTTGTTTCATTAATCCTGTGCTATTTTCTTTGGTGAATGATTGATTCTTGGATTACGCGGAAGTTGTGGTAGTAACTCTAGTTCTGTCTTTGGTGTTAAACTGAGTGAAAAGGAAAACATTTATCAGGATTATTTCTCGGTACTAACCGTAACTGTTTTGCTACTGCTAGAAATGAAAATTTCCGTTATTTCGACAGAGAGCGTCACTTCGTTTTTTTCTTTGCATATTTCAGTGTTCAGCGTCTGGAACTGGAAAGTTAAACACTGATGTATTTTATCTGCTGTTTGTGGTAACAGGCCCCAGTGGAAAATTATGCCAACCCTAAAACATGTTTCTTTCATGTTCTGTTCAAGGTCAGGACCTTATTCTCTTGTGATTTATCATTATTACAGAAATAATAATAAATAATATGTGAGTAAAACTCAAGCTTGATTTTGTTGTTTGTTTGGTAGGCTGCAGCATTGGCGTTTTACATACTTTCAGCTCTTTTCTTCGATAGCTTTGTCATTATCTTTGTTTTGACTGTTCTTCTGGCGTCTTTTGATTTTTGGGTTGTCAAGAATGTAAGTGGAAGGATCTTAGTGGGTTTACGGTGGTGGAATGAAATTGATGACATGGGTGAGAGTGTCTGGAAATTTGAATCGTTGGACCAAGAGGTTAGTTATAAGTTGGTGGTTTTGTGTGCCTTTGGTTTAAACATGAAACTAATTTTGTGGTGGATCTCTGCTTTTAATATTACTAATAGTTTCCTTGTTTTTCACATTTTTTATAAATCTTTGTAGTCATTGGCTCGAATGAACAAGAAAGATTCGTGGTTGTTTTGGTGGACGCTGTATCTTACAGTAAGTACAAGTACACAAGTCTGTGAAGCCTCCCTAACATTTTGAATAACATACGTATACAGCTCTGTTAAAATTGTATGATGCTCTTTGATGTAGAGGTAGCTGTAGCTCTCTGACTGTACATCATTCTTAAGAATCATGAAAAAGTGCAACTAAAAGTAATTTCAGCCGCTTTAGAGTCGATGTATGCCACACCTTAGAGTTATCATGATCAATGCTACCGGCATGTGGAAGTTATTCATTGTTCTCCTAAGTCTGCAATTTGCTTTTCAGGCAGCTGCATGGGTTGTTCTTGGCATATTTTCTGTTATAAGATTTCAAGCTGACTATTGTCTTGTGGTGGGAGTATGCTTGACCCTTAGCATTGCTAACATCGTGGGCTTTACAAAATGCCGAAAAGGTATGTTCTATGTAGTCATATTGGTTTCCACATTCTCTAATCATGCGAATTTGGTTATTGATCAAATGTATGTGCAATTCCATTCATTCTAAGCACTGAAATTTATCGGGCGAATGGTCAATTATAATTAGAAATTGATAAAATATTGTCATCAATAACTAAAATGTATATTAGTATAAACACTTATATTGGAACAGAGAGAAATAGTTGCACTTGGAATTGTTACATAAAGAGAGAAATAGTTTGGTTTATTACCACCTTGAGTGCTTCACAATTTGGTCATGCTCATTATGTGTGCACTCATTCCCTTTTTGCTTCTTTCAGATGCCAAAAAACAAATTCAACAATTTGCTACTCAAACCATCACATCAAGATTCTCGTCAACTCTTCAATCAGCATTCAGCGTTGTGTAAATTTACTCATTGGCAAAAAAAGTTTATATACATCTGCAAGTCCGACGGATCTGCCCAAATGATGCTATCTCAATCTGTGTCATCCTAATCACTTACAAGCCATTTGGTTCTCCTTTTCCATGTGTAACAACAGGCTAGAAAATAATCTCAAAGCTCAAATGATTTGTATAAAATGCTACTACAGTGACATTTTGTCAATCAAATATTATCCCAATGTGAGTTAGCCGTTGACATAGATCTTAATGCTTATACAACTGCAACAGCACTTCCCATCTTTTCTATTAGATATTAGAAACTTTCACTTGTTCTGTAAGTTTAAACCTGGGCACTCAATAAGTAGATGGAGTTGTTAGATTGTAAAGTAGTTAAAAACCTTCAGAACATAAGGACATATAAACAGCTTATATTTATACTTTTTAATGGACTTTTCAAAAATGATCGTGAATGGAATTGTCCACACAATCTTCACCTGATCGTGAATGCTCAATTTGATGTATATAGTTTTATCAGTTCTATAAATTCAAGCAAGTCGAAACCCATTAAACACCCTTCCATTTTCATGAGCATATTACTCTTTTCTTTCTCTCTAGTTATGAATTCTAATCCAAATACTGGAACGTGAGTTGATGATCATCATTATAAAATGACTTATTTTTAAATTGATGGTATGTATTCAAAATGGGCCACACTTATTCAATCAATCACATGTCCACAAACTTCCAAATATAAATTATTTGTAGAACATCAAGATGGAGTCTGAAAGGACATTGAGAGAGCATTTTAAAGTTCTCTAATCTCGGATCCCTATCATTCGAAGACCATCTCTAGCGTGGAACGAAGATATACTTAGTGATATGATGCAGTTCGTTTGGGTAGGATGAATACCGATGCTTGAACTCGAAACTCTAGGCACGAATATCAAACACGTAGAGAAAACTCTATAATCATATATATATTAAAAGGGAAGTATGATTGGACACGTATCGTCGTGTGAGCGATTTGGTTTACGTGTCATTTTTTTAGAATTTTGAATTCTTTTTCCTTTTTTCTGATTGGCTGGCTTTTTTCTAAATCCTAAAAACCCTCTTATCAAATTTTTTAAAATTGGTTGCACACATTAAAATTGGTTGCACACAAATTTAAATTTAACAATATATGGATGTCGGAATTTTATACATGAAAGCATCAAAATAAATGAAAATTAACAATTTGGAATGATATAATCATGAGATTCAATATATCCTCATACGCAAATATGGAAATAAATTTAAATTTAATTAAAAGGGATATATTAAATAAAATTAGATATCTGATGAATTGAATTGCTTTTAAATGTCCTCAAATCATGATTTTTATCCGATGGTTGTTAAGTGATGAATATATGTTATTCAAATTTCAGTTTAGGCTAAAAATCAGGAGTTATTTTTTTTTGAATTGCTTTTAAATGTCCTCAAATCATGATTTTTATCCGATGGTTGTTAAGTGATATATATATGTTATTCAAATTAATTATATGTTAGAATCATAATATGCCACTAATCCGATTAACAGATTAACTTTCTTTTTCAGTGTATTTTGATTTGATTAATGAAAAATTAAATCCAACGTTTTATCACTAATAACTATTCATATTCATACGAATTATTTTACATGTGTTAAATATTTTGATTCCAATTTCAATGATTCCCATTAAAATTATAATATGTTAATTGCCATAATCATGATATGTAATGTTTCATATAAATAACAACACTGGTTATAAACAGACTCTTATACTCAACCAGAATAATTTTTCTTCCTCTTAATTGTCATACCCATGGCTGCTATGAACACCATTGCCGAACTAAAACCCTTCAAATCCATGTGGAGAATCAAAGCTAAAATTATTCGCCTCTGGAAGCAGTACTCTACATCAAGTGGCGAGACTGTTGAAATGGTCTTTGTTGATTCTAACGTGAGTTTCTTTTCTGTTTTTACTTGAATCTTTTGTTCATAATATTTATACCTGTTTCATTCTCGATCCATATTTTATTTAACAGGGTGACATGATTCATGGCACTGTTAAAAAGGACTTGGTGACTAAGTTTGAACCCTTCTTGATTGAAGGGAAAACTAATATATTTACTAATTTCTCTTTGAGTGTCTCCATTGGTACGTACCGAACAACTAATCATAATTTTAAAATTGGTTTCCTGTCCACAACCCGCATCAAATCATGCGATGATGATCCTTTGAATCAGACTGGCCTTCAACCACTCTGTTACAAAGAAATACTAAATGGTTCTCTCAATCCAGACTTCTTAGTTGGTGAGTAATTTGACTAATTTTTTTAACCTGCACTCACAATCCAGAATTTGACTAATTTTTTTTTGTGTGTTCAGATGTCCTTGGGCAGATTGTTGAAGCTAGCCATCTTGAGGTTATCTCAGTTAATGGGAAAGATACTCATAAGATTTCCTTGGAACTCCGCAACACTAAGTATAAAAAATTGCCTTTTCATTTTGATATCCTCGAGTAATGCATAATATATTATTCGACTAAATGTTTCATTCTAATAAAAGTTTGCTCTCTTTATTCTTTATAGTGATGATTGCTTACCAATGGTATTGTGGGGTAACTTTGCTTTGACTGTGTCCGATGCTATTAAAGATCGTGGTAAAAATGCAGTCATTTGTGTCTTGTGGTTTGGAAAAATAAAAGTCTGGAAGGGTAATAACTTGATTCAGCAAGAAATCGTCTATGCTTATATCCCTGTAGTTTCATAACTGATGCTTCTTTTAAATGGAAACTTGCAGATCAACGTAGTGTGAGTAATGCATACAATGTATCAGACGTGTGTCTAAATCCTGATATTCCTGAAGTTGAAGTTTTTGCATCTCTGTAAGTTTTGTTATCTAAGTCTTTGATGATATTGTTAACCCCGTTATTTAAAAGCATGATCTAATTGACAGTAAATAATTTATTTATTTGTGTTCACACGACAAGGTTACCTCAAGATGATCTAGCATTAGAAGTTGTCCAGTCTACCCCGCGGTCCAGCTTCTCTAGAGTTTCTTCTAAGGATGATTTTTTTATCCACACACCTAGGAGATCAATTGCCCAGATGATTAATTCATCTCAGGTATTTAACTTCAAGACTTCAGTGATCATTCAGTAATTCGTGTGTGATATACATATTGATTTAGTTTTTTTCTTGGACTTAATAGTTGCATTAATAAATCTGATGGTGTATTGAACAGGCTGAGAAGTGTATTCTGATGTGCACAATTTCTGCCATTGATTCGGACTTGGGATGGTATTACCTGAGTTGTAATGTCTGTTCGAAAAAAGTACAGCAGGTGACTAATGAAATTGGTGAGGATGGAGATGATGACTACAAGCTGACTTTTAGTTATTATTGTGAAAAATGCCAAGCTTATGATCCAAAATCCATACCCAGGTTATTCTTTTATTTGTAGCGTCTTTTTTAATTGTTTTTTGATCCACAAGCGGCTTTTTGGGACAGTAAATATTATGTGTTTCCGTTGTCAGGTACAAGCTACATTTAGTGGTGGTTGAAAATACAGGGAATGGTAAATTGCTTGTATTCGATAATATTGCTGTCCAGTTAGTGAATCAGCCTTGCATTGAGCTTGCTGGGTCGAATATTGATGAGGTATTTTCTTGCAAACATTATTTAACACGCTACAAATAAAAGATATCTGAATGTGATAATATTGTGTTGTTATTCAGATTGCAGAACCAAACATATTGCCTCTTGCACTCAAGAACTTGGTGGGTAAGACTTACGTGTTTAAGGTTGCAATCGAAAGAGAGAATTATCTTTACAGGAATGAGACTTACAAGGTGTTAAATGTTATTACCAATCCCGACATGATTACGGATTTTGATGCTGAGTGTCGAATTAATGTGAGTTTTAGTTCTTGTGGTATTTTTGAATAATATTTTTTGATAACCCATATTCTTTGTCTGGGCCTTTATCTGTTAGTTGTGATTTTGTAATTTAGGAGTGCAAAAATAATGATACCCCTGAGTTGTCTCTCCTTTCTGATGCACCTGAGGTATGCATATCGATCAAATTCGAATGCAATACAATTGGATGTTTATTGTTTTGTTTGTGGATACAAATTCTGATGAAGGAAATATGTTTGTTTAGGGTTCTCTCTCAATGTCATCTAATTCATCGAAGTATCAGATACCCTCTCAGGCTACCCCGTCAAAGAGAAGTATTTCACCCGTGCTTAACTTAGCGGAGGCATTTGATCAAAACTCTCAAACTCCATGCAGCTTTCCAGTCAAGAAGGAGAGACTAGAAAAAAGTGGTTAGAGTGGCATTTACCTTTTTGAGGCATTCTAGGGAACTAGTTTATTTACGGACAAATGCCCAATTTTCTATTATGAGTTTTTACCATGAATGATTTATTTTTGTGTTTTGCTTCTATTGAAATAAAGAATGCCTCAGTTTGAAAGATATGCTACTATCAGCATTGATGCAATATATATATCTTATTCAATGACAGATGTTCTACTTTTCATGTTTGAATTCCACATTGAGAATTTATTCATTTGTATTGCATTTTGTTACTTGCCTGAATGATTCAAAATCAAATAGAGTTACTATCAGAATTGATGCAATATATATTACTATCAGAATAGTAATGCAAATACAATCACGGATATTTGACTAAACTGCATACTATGGAATATTGATATGAATATGATTATACAAAACATCAACTCTTAGCATTAGTGGGCAATGATTTTCACTTATTTTCTTATCCAATTTGGTTGAAGCTTGCTGTAACTAGATTTGATTTTTTAACGTGATTTTTTACAAGATTTGATTAATTGAAGAATATTCAAACTCAGTTTAGGCTAAAAATCAGGAGTTATTCTTTTTTGAATTGCTTTTAAATGTCCTCAAATCATATTCATCCATGACTGGTTGAGATTAATTTATATCTTATTTTAAAAGATGAATTTTTATCCGATGGTTGTTAAGTGATGAATATATGTTATTCAAATTAATTGTAAAATGTGGGTTATCAATAGGTATTATACACACAACATTTTTTATAAAATTAATTTTGTAGAATATATCATATCAGATTCCTTATTATGTCATTAAAAATCAAATATTGCAGCGGAATGATTCTCAGGTATTTTTTTGGCAAGCAGTTCAGTTACTTAGAGATTTCAGCATCATATCAACAAAATTAGTGAGTGGAAAGTATTCGGTGTTCCAGTCTTGCACGCCTACAGTGGTTCCATTGCAGTAAGCTTCATCAGTTCCCATAAGTAGTGCATCATCAACAGTAAACTTGCTTGAACTCAGACCATTCCTGAGATTGTAGGCCTTAGAATTCTCGGAAACAGAACCAAGTGCATATGGGGATTTTGTGAGACCACTTGCTCAGGAGACTTTTCATTGTTCTCCAATGTCCTTATTGTTCTCCACTGTCCTTGGAGGTCTGTCCCTTCGAATGACTCGAGGCTGAGTTTTTCCATCTTCATCCAAAGTCTTGGATAAACATATACTAATCATGGATCGCAAGAGGCATCTTCCTTTCTTGGAAGACTACAGTAAGGATAATCTAAGTGGAGCACGCCGACCAGGTACTGGTATGATTTGTTAGATATGAGTTCTGCTTTCTGGATTTCAGACTGGCTAAATCTCAGCATCACTATTTTGAATCGCAGATGTATTGGGTGATGTTACCAATTTATTACACACCCAACAAAGAGATGCAAGAAGCAAGAGACGTAGTATTCTGCAGGACAAAAGAAAGCGTTTACAACCCAACTGCTTGAATGATCCTATCGGCACCATTGATAACCAACATACCAGTTCGAACCAACCCAGACTGAATATTGTGCCAACAAAATTGATGTCAGGTACATAAATAATCCCTTTTCCTTTTTTAGGAAGCCATAACCTCAATTACAATCCTATAACTAAATTACAGCTTCGAGACCCTCTGCTGTTACCAATTTATCACAAACCAAACAAAGAGTTGCAAGAACCCAAAGGATGCGTATTTTGCAGAATAAGAGGAACTCTTTACAGTTTGAAAAATCTAATGATCAGGTAGCCCACATTGGTGACAAATATTCCTGTCCTAAAAAAAGTCCATCTTTACCTCATCAAGCTATTGCCGCAACCCAAGAATCATGTAATAAGCAGCTACAACCCAGTTCCCTATGTAATATAACGCCAGGTGTGATCTTTTTATTTACAAAGTTAAGTATTTGATTGTCACGTTACTTATTCCGATATAAATTTTTATTTTACTGTCTTTATTCTCAGTTTTCGCTCCACGTCGCAAGGGTAAAAACACTTATGTTGGTGATGAGTTCCATAATAATATTCAGTCAACAACAAGGAACCACAATGATTTTACTGGTAGTTCTTTCATCTCACGGGACGAGTCTGATTCCTCCGGTAAGTAAATTCTCACAAAATGGGATTTTGGTCTTATCATTTATAAAGAATGCCGTGTATAATACCTTCCTGTTATGCACACAATGTTATTGAGATGTTACATCTAATTTCAGATTGTTTTGACGATGCATGGGATTGTTCATCAAATGAAGGTAATGACCACCACACAACTTTAGATTCGTCCGATGATGAACTGGCAACTTTGGTTGGTTCAAATGTGAAATCAAAAATCGAAGCTGGCTCTGATAACATATGCCAAAATGGACTGAATACCCCAGATATGATTCTATCTAAAACTGTAATGGAAGAAGGTAATCCACATTCCTTTATTTAACTGGAAGGTTATTTTATAATTATAGTTTGATATGCATTTTTATAAGAATTTTTTCTCGCTATTTTGAAGACTACAAAGATGACGGTAACATCACATTTGAATGTCCATTATGTGGAGCACTTTTTTGGTATAATGAGAGAATAGGCAAGAGGATCAAGAAAACGAGAAAACCTGTTTTCACAATGTGTTGTATTGGAGGAAAGATACAACTGCCAGTACTTGGTGAGCCACCAGAATTTCTACACGATCTTCTCACGAATGATGATCTTATCAGCAATCATTTTCGAGATAATATTAGATCCATCAATATGATGTTTTCCTTTACTTCACTTGGAGGGAAAATTGACGATTCAATCAACACAGGGAAGGGACCTAAAATATTTAAACTACATGGTGAGAACTATCACTTGATTGGCAGCATGAAGCCGCAATCGACCCAAAAAGCTAGGTTTTCACAATATTATATTTCATGATACAGAAAATGAACTTGAAAATAGACTTTCAGTGATGAGGTAAATATTGCATCTTTAAATATGATTATTCCCCTATAAGTTTGTAAGATTTTTGTCCATCAGTATTGTTGACTATTATTGTATAAATATTTTTACAGTGGGAAAACAGGTGGAAACAGGATAATGCCTGATTTGGTTGAGTCGCTTATGGAGATGTTAAGGGGCTGCAATGTACACGACAAAACTTTCAAGAATGTAATGGACATATATAATCAACAAGACCAGTGTGAAGAACTCTCTTTGGTTCTAATCAACAACCGAGATAAGGATGGAAGGGTTTACAATTTACCAACAACATCGGAGTTGCTGCGTTGGTTGTTGGTGATTTTAGCCTTAATATGGATAAAAGGGATATTATTTTGGAGGAGAGATCTGGGAAGCTAAAGAGAATCAATGAATTGCATCCAGCATATCTACCATTGCAGTATCCTCTAATATTTCCGTATGGAGAGGATGGTTTTCGATTGGGTATCAAGAATGGCTTTACGGGTAAAACTAAGAACAAGAAACCGGATATCACCATGAGGGAATTCTTTGCATATCGGATTCAAGTTCGTAAGGCTGGTTCTCAAGTTCTCCATCTTTCAAGACGTTTGTTTCAGCAATTTCTTGTGGATGCTTATACAATGATAGAATCTCATCGTCTACGTTTTGTAAGGAAAAATCAGTCTAATCTCAGATCCTTGAAGTTTAGTAATTTTGTGGCTGCTGCAAACAGTGGGAACTCCACGCTACCTATTGAAGGAAACCGTATAATAATTCCATCTACATTTACCGGTGGTCCAAGATACATGCATCAGATGTATTTGGATGCAATGGCTATCTGCAAGTACTACGGTTTCCCTGATTTATTTATTACCTTCACATGCAATCCTAAATGGCCGGAGTTAACTAGGTATTTGAATTTATATAATCTTAGACCCGAGGACCGACCAGATTTGTGTTGTAGGCTATTTAAAGTAAAGCTTGACAGTTTGATGGATCAGCTGACCAATGAACATTTGCTGGGAAAAACGGTCTCAGGTGTGTATATTTATTTTACGATAAATTTGCCACTGATTTTTATTATGTATTACTAACTTGGTGTATGAAATTTTTATGTCAATAGGGTGTTATGAACTGTGTTCATTCTTTTTGATAGATTAATTCTTGAACTTTGAGTTTTATATAAATCTTTGATTTTAAATTTTTCAGTGATGGTGCATGTATTCAAAGACCTTTATCACTGACCTCTGGTGAATATACATGTGATTATAAATTGCCTTTCAGTGGAATCGTATATGAATTATCTTTTGTGATTGTAAAGTGTGAATAACTTTATCTGTTTCAGTAAATTTGTTAAAAGGTTCATATCTTCCGGCTTCAGTTCAACAAGTTTTAGCTACAGTTTATTATTTTCCCATATACTTGCCATGTCATAAGTTGGATGTCGAGACTGATGACTTATTAACTGTGTTAATATTTTTTGTAGATTAATTCATGACCTCTGAGTTGTATGGAATTTTTTTCTCTTAAAATTTTCAGTTATGGTGTATGTATTAAAAGATTTTTATCGTTAGGTGTTACTAACTTTCATTAATTTCCCCTTTGCAGCTATTTATACTATTGAGTTTCAAAAGAGAGGACTTCCACATGCTCATATCTTATTATTTATGGATTCTAAATCCAAGTTCCCGAGTTCAGATGATATAGATCGGATTATATCGGCTGAAATTCCTGATAGAAAGATGGAACCCAAGCTTTATGAAGTAGTCAAAGATACTATGATACATGGTCCATGTGGTGTTGCAAACAAGGATTCACCTTGTATGCGAGATGGTCGATGCAGCAAATGCTTCCCTAAACAGTACGTCCATAAAACCACTGTTGATTCCGACGGTTACCCTGTTTATCGTAGACGAGAAGATGGAAATTATGTCGAAAAAAAAGGTATTCAGTTGGACAATAGATTTGTAGTTCCTTATAACAAGAAGTTGTTGCTAGGATATAATGCACATATCAATGTTGAGTGGTGCAATCAATCCAGATCAATTAAGTATTTATTTAAGTATATAAACAAAGGTCAGGATTGTGTTTCCGCCGCTGTTAAGCTAAAGAGTAAAAGAGATTCAGCTGTGCAGAATCGAATCCAGAAGAACCAGTAGATGAAATCAAAAGCTACTTTGATGCCAGGTAAAAAATAGTCACTTTGTATTTATTATTTTCCTATATAGTCATATGATGTTATGAACTGTGTTGATTCATGTTGATAGATTAATTCTGGAACACATAGTTATATGGAAATCTCTCCTTTTAAATTTTTCAGTAATGGTGCAGGTATAAAAAAGACATTTATCATTGACCTCTGGTGTATTTGCATGTTTTAGTAAACTGGTGTGAACTAAATACTGTAACTACAAATTTGGTGAGATAACAGGTGTTAGCTACAGTTTATAATTTACCCATATACTTGCCATGTCATAATTTGTTTGTCGAGACATATGATGTTTTGAACTTTGTTCATTCTTTTTGACAAATTAGTTCTGGAATTCTACTAATTTCCTGAAAATCTTTGCTTTTAAATGTTTCGGTGATGGTCCATGAATTAAAAAACTCTTATCATTGACCTCTGGTGAAGTTACATGTTTCAGAAAACTTGGCGTGAATTTGAATTATAGTGTGACTATAAATTTACCTCTTCTGTATTTACTTATTTCGGTAAAATTGGTGTGACTATAAAGTGTCACTATAAATTTTAGCTACAGTTTATAGACAATAGTTATAATTAAATTGAGTATTTTCTTGCGGAATGTTATACAGTTTCATAAGTTTATAATTATTTCCTTCATCATTTGCAGATATATATCAGCATGCGAAGCCACTTGGAGAATTTTGGGTTTCCCTACAAATTATCGTTCCACACCTGTCGAGAAACTCACATTTCATCTTGAAGGAGACCAACCAGTGATATACAAGGACGGTGATTCAGTGGAAAGTGTTATGGCTCGCGCTAACGTTGAAAAAACTCAGTTCCTTGCTTGGTTTGACTGTTGTGACAAATATCCTGAGGCAAGAACAATGACTTATGCTGAGCTTCCTACACGATTCATATATGATCCTAAGAAAAAGGTTTGGAATAGAAGAAAGAGAGGTTTCGCAATTGGCAGGCTGCAACATGTTTCTCCGGGTTCAGGTGAACTTTATTTTCTTAGAGTTCTTATTAACAAGATTAAAGGACCAAGGTCATTTAACGATATCAAGACCGTTGATGGTATCATTCAACCGAGTTATGAAGATGCATGTTACAAGCTTGGTTTGCTGGACAACGACAAAGAGTATGTTGAAGGGCTTCGAGAATGTAGTTTTTGGGCATCTGCGGGTTACGTGCGTAATTTATTTGCACAAATGTTATTATCTGGAAGTCTTTCTACTCCTAAATTTGTCTGGGAATCGACTAAAGATTTATTATCTGAAGATGTTCTCTACCTTGAGCGAAAGAATCGTCGAAACCCAGGTAAATAATCTTTAGTAGTAGAAATCCAGCTTAACCAAGTATTTTAATTGTATTTTTAGGTTTTTGGATGTCGATTATGTTGATTTTATGCATTGTGTTCACTCATTTGTATTTTGCAGGTCTGAAGTTGTCTGAAGAACAGATTCAAAATATAACTTTAGTTATGATAGAAAATATTCTTCGCACTAAAAATAGCTCATTGGAAAAGTGGGAGACTATGCCCCAGCCTCTTGATTACACTTATTTGGTAGAAGAATCGTTTATTGCAAGATGAGCTAGATTATCCCCGAGAGGAGTTGCGTATTATACACGATCAATGGTTGCTTCAACTGACAGATGAGCAAAAATTAATTTATGATGAAATAGTTGAATCTGTCAGGATGGAAAAAGGTGGAGTATTTTTTGTGTATGGATTTGGGGGAACAGGAAAGACTTTTTTGTGGAATATTCTTTCAGCAGCTATCCGTTCAAGAGGTGATATTGTTCTCAATGTTGCATCCAGCGGCATTGCTTCTTTATTATTACCCGGCGGAAGAACTGCTCATTCTCGGTTTAGTATTCCTATAAATCCCGATGAGTTCTCAACTTGTAATATTAAACCAGGAAGTGATCAGGCTGAATTATTATTAAGAGCTTCTCTGATTATTTGGGACGAAGCACCTATGATGAGTAAGCATTGCTTCGAATCTCTAGATCGCAGTTTACGTGACATTATGAAATGTTCTGATGAAACCCCTTTTGGTGGTAAAGTTATGGTGTTTGGTGGTGATTTTAGACAAATATTACCTGTTATTTCGAGGGGTAACAGGGCTGATATAGTTATGGCCGCCATTAATTCTTCATACCTGTGGAAACATTGTAGGGTTTTGCGTCTAACCAAAAACATGAGGCTCCTTAGCGAATCTGATAGTGTACGAGCAGAGGATATTAAGGAATTTTCTCAATGGATATTGGATTTAGGAGATGGCAAGATTAATGAGCCAAATAGTGGGGAAACCATTGTCGACATTCCAGAAGATATTCTGATTACTCAGTGCAATGATCCTATCGAGTCTATTGTTTCAGAAATTTATGGAAACGCATTCAAGGATTCAAATGACCCATTGTTCTTCCAGGAAAGGGCTATACTGTGTCCTACCAACGAAGATGTGGATGTTATCAACAACTATATGCTTGATCGGTTGACAGGTATTTAAATATTCTAATATGATTCATACTACCTAATATGTTTTCATTACAGAAAGCATGATTCTTTCCATATGGCTATCTTATGCAGGTGTTGAAAGGATTTATCTAAGCTCTGATAGTATTGATCCTTCAGATACGAGCTCGAAGGATGACTCTATTTTCTCCCCAGAATTGTTGAATAGTATTAAATCATCTGGGCTGCCTAATCACGAGCTACGACTAAGGATTGGTACACCTGTTATGCTTATAAGGAATCTTGATCCTACAAATGGGTTGTGCAATGGAACTAGGTTGCAGATAACCCAACTGGCAAATCATATTGTGGAAGCAAAGGTTATTACTGGAACTCGAGTTGGAGAAAAAGTGTTTTTACATCGGATGCTGATAACACCTCTGATACTAAGCTTCCTTTCAAAATGAGGCGTAGGCAGTTTCCGCTTAAAGTTGCATTTGCAATGACCATCAACAAAAGCCAGGGACAAACTCTAGCAAGAGTTGGTTTGTATTTGCCCCGCCCAGTATTTTCACATGGACAATTGTATGTTGCTGTGTCTAGGGTGACGTCGAGGAAGGGTTTAAAAATTCTTATTGTCGACAAGGATGGCATACCCCAAAATTCAACCATGAATGTCGTTTTCAAGGAAGTTTTTCAGAATTTATAGTATAAAGATGGAGATGTTTTTCCCAACATAACCCGAGTTCAAAACTACCGAAGACCCCAATTGTATTTTCAATTAATTATATAGAAATACATTTTGTTAAATTTATCACCCCGCGCACAGCGCGGGTCAATACCTAGTTTTAAATTATTTTAAATTTATAATCTATTTAAATATAATTACATCATAATATGCATTGACCCACGGGTCCATCCGGTTGACCCATTAACCCAGTGACCCACCAACCTCGCCGGGTCACGGGTCGGTTCGGTTTTAAAAACATTGATTTGAACCATATCGATGAGAAGATTCAAATAGGATCGTCAATTCTGATATGATCCAAATATTTGAACTATATGGTTCTAGAACCATACACTACAATATTTTGGACAATGTCCATTAAGAATCGTAATTGCAATTAAAATAGTATAACCGACCAATAACACTACGACGACTTCATATTATGGATCTGAACTAGAATGTTGATTCTCATCCGTAATTGTTGCTTACGTTAAAATCCATGTCGACGGGAAATTCAAAATAGGATAGAATCAAATTTTGATTTGAAACGTACGTCAGTTGAAAGATTTTAAAAAGATTTTATTGTTAAACGTATTTTCAATATAATTATTTTACGTCACTTTACAGATTTGCCATTTTTTCCTATTTTGGTAACAATTGGATTGTGTATTTTAAACCGTCCGATTGAATTCAATCGAA
This sequence comes from Sedum album, assembly GCA_006409495.1. Classification (NCBI taxonomy): domain Eukaryota; kingdom Viridiplantae; phylum Streptophyta; class Magnoliopsida; order Saxifragales; family Crassulaceae; genus Sedum; species Sedum album. The sequence continues at coordinate 26,344 of QZGG01002659.1, forward strand.
GGTTAGCATGATTTTATATTTTATATAAAAACTGTTACTTTATACATGATCCCTTTCCAAGAGAGCAAATTTTATGCATATAATAGATAACTAGTGATGTGTTTTATCTATTTAATCAAAAAGTGAAATGCGATTCTAAATTTCCTAAAGTTAGCAAATAATAAAGATAAAAAGACTTTCTAATAGAAGAAGTGTTTCGGAATCATACTTCACTCATTTGTATCACTCTATTTATGCGATGAAACCGTAATATAAATATGTCATATGGTATATGAGAATAAATTATCACTCAAGCTACACATCTAATACTACGAGTCCCAACATTGAGGCAAAACTCGATTAGTTTTAATCACTAACACCCTACCATTGCAAGAAATGTCAATAACCAAATATACATTAAGCACTAGTCTTTCAAATAATTTAACTCCCCCACTACATATATGTCACTGCTCATGATTACGGATGTTTTTGGACTTATGAGTATACATCTGTATAGAAATATTAAGGGTTTTTTAGCGATAACCACCCGTCCAATACCAGTTTTTTGACAAAACCACCCTCTCAAAAAAAATTTTGACTTAACCATCCACTAATTTAAAAACTTTTAAATTTGACACTCAAGTACTGTTCCAACGACTTATTCCGGTAAAATTCTCATTGACTTTGTTGACTCAAATTTTTTTGTCGAAAACCACCCCTTCAATACCTAATTTTTGACAAAACCACCCTCTCAAAAAAAATTGAGTTATTCACCCACTAATTTGAAAACTTTTAAATTTGACATCCAAATCAACCTAATTAATCTTAACATAACCTTGCGAAATTTTTGCAATTTCATTGGGTTATGTTAAAATCAATTAGGTTGATTTGGGTGTCAAATTTAATAGTTTTTACATAAACTGGTATTGGACGGTGGATTATGGATATCGCTAAAAAAACCTAAATATTAATAACAATTACTTATAGTACGACTTACGAGTTACGAGTACTTCTTAGATAAGAACGACCGCTTGTTTGGATATTGACTTGCATTTCCTTTAAATTCAAGTTAAAAAATAATTTGCAAAGCTGAGTTTCAGTTTCAATCGGAGTCGGAGTTAGGTATGGCGCAATACGATACAAAGGAGTTACTGGAATCAGCTTCCGAATTCGCCCATCATCCCGGTATGTCTTTCATAATCAAACTCACCGGTAAAACCCCAATTGATTGACTTCATCTTCCAGGGTTTCAGAACGATGCAGTAACTAAGGACTTCCTTGATCGCTTCCCACTACCTCTCCTCTTCAGGTACTTCGTTCGTCTTATTATGATTTTATTTGTTCAACTATTATGTGTCAACTATAGTATCAATTCACCAGTTACCGCTTATCTTTTTGGCTGCAGTGCTCTGCAGAATGAACATGATGCGCCTGAACTTCAGGAAGCCTTAGTGGCTTGTCTTGAAAGGATATTCAGGACGAGTTACGGTGCATCTCTTATTCCACAGTACATGGTGTGTGCTTAAAAACCATATCTTTTTTAACCCACTATTCAATAATACCAATTTTTTGTTGTTAATATTGTGTCATTTCCATGGCATTCAGCAATTCGTGCAAGTCGGTCTTCAAGCAGATTCACAAAGTGTTAAATGCCTAGCCTGTAAAGCTGTAAGTTCCACATTTTATTGACCATGTATAGCACACGACTGAATTTACTTCCATTCCGAATAAAAGATAAATGTTTGGTTTCTCTTTCCATATTTCAAGTGTTTATTTTATCTTTTAAATGTTTATATTCATTTCACTTGTCCATTTCGGATATAACTCACTAATCAGATGCTAACTTCGGCTTCATACTGATTTTCAATCAACATGACTATTATACTACTACATTTTCAGGTCTCCTGTCTGCTGGAAAATAAAAGTGGGCAGCTTGATGTAGCTGTGCAATTGATTGTTGACTCTGAGATGTACCCGCTTCTGCTAGAATGTCTAATTAAAGGGTACACGTTAATTCTAAACATGTCTATTTAGTATAAGTTGTAGATTTGATGCATTCCTTGAGAAACTTTTTTCTGTTGAAACTGGATCCTAAGATAATTCCACTCCCTTACATTTGATATTTGTTATTGGATGCGTTAGATAGAATCTCATGAAGCAGGAAACTGTTTCTGTGAATACCATAAAGGTCAGGGCCCCAGTTATGGTGGAATTATTTTTTGTCTGATATTATTGATATTCAATGAGTTCCTCACGACCTCACCAAGAGTTAGGAATCCTGTGATCAAGGCTATTGTTGTAGCTCCCTACTTTACAACAAATATACAGTGGCTGTATCTCCCTACATGACCTTTCATTTATAGGAGGAATACATCTTGTTTTCCCACCTTATTTTCATAAATTATTGTTGACACATACTCATTACCCACTAATTTTATTTCAATTCAAGCAACGAAGAGGTCTCTGCTGCTGCTATGGATGCAATAAAGGGTTTGGTCCATTCGCCTCAAGGCATGGTATAGCTGAATACTTTTATGCATTTGAGTTTTATTAAATGGATACAATAGCTTTTATTGTTTTCATTATTTGAATTTACTGTTTTTAGATGATCAATAATCACTTGCATATCAAATAGACCCGTGTAAATTATGGTAACATTTGTCAAAATGTTCATTTAAGTACCTCAAATTAATGTTGCCTAAGACGTTAATTTTGATATATATTTAAAAAATAGAGCACTGTCTGTTAATTTCAGGCAAACATGTGATAAGGCCACCTCCAGTTAATAAATGAGCGTCTTTCCTTTTTTATACAGGCTCTTGTTTTTCCTGGTGATAGTACAAACTCGGAAGATCTGCGTAGTTTAGCAACCAGATGTTCATCACTGGTAAGCTAGTTTTTTTATAAAATATAGATTAGTTGTTAGTTATGCTTTTCGTAGTGTTCTGCAAATCGGGATAGCACCAAGGAAAAATTGTTATGGAGCATAAAGTTACTGCAGTATTGTCCAGTTCTGCCATTTATATTATATCAGAAGAATATTGGTAGAGTTTTCTTTAAAGAGTAATTCCAACTTATTGTGTACTTGACAGGGAAGAGTAAGAGTTCTTGCTCTTCTGGTAAAGCTATTTTCTGTATCCAGCTCAGTGGCATCAGTGATATATGATTCAAACTTGCTTGGGTTGTTAGAGTCAGAAGTGATGAACACAAGTGATATACTTGTTTCGTTAAGTGTTTTGGAACTTTTATATGAGGTACTCAAACACTCATTTTTATAGTTCCTGGACAAGTTCAAGTACGCACATTGGTAGACAATGCAAATTTATTGATCGGATTATTTATTTTGAATTTCCAATGCATAAAACATTCTTTTGGGTACTGAAAAAGCTAATGCTTCCTTTTGGATTTTGCAGTTAGCAGAGACTCAGCATGGCACTGAATTTTGTCAAAAACCAATGTGCTTAATCTTCTCTGTTCATTGATAAGGTTCCTTTTGATCAATGTCACGTCTTCACACTTGTCAAGTTGCCATCAAATTATGATCAGTTTTATAAATTACTTTATTCTTTGTCATAGTGACACTTCAGCAGATACCGTGCTACGATCAAGAGCCATGCTTATTAGCGGAAGACTTCTTTCCAAGGAAAATATCTCGATGTTCTTTAATGACTCCAGTAAGATCTTGCCTGCTGCAGAAACTTTAATTTTTTTATTCCGCATTTCCCCCATCATAGTAGTGGGTTATTGGATAGTTTGTCACACGTCCTCATATTTGATCAGCAATTCAGTAACTTTCCATTGAACAGTGATATGGTTATTATCTTTTTGAATTTTGTATTGTCTCATCACTTGCTATTCTTTTAAGCCAAGTGATATGCCCATCAACTTCGTTTGAGTTAAACGTGTTCTTGCAATTTGAACTAGTTTCTTTTAGCTGTGGGATGAACCCTTGAAATGAGTGAAGTCAAAGGAGGTATAGATTTGTTTCTTTCCTCTAAAATGCTATCAGTTGACTTGAGCCACGCTTTGGAAACCAAGGATTGTGGCTTTCCACCGACAGGAATGCTATTATTTACTTTGTAGTATACTACATATCATTAGATTCACAGATGGATACTCCTATGAATGCAAAACTTTTGAACGAACGACTTGAAACTAATTCTCTAGCTGATTTTTTATACCTAGAAGTAACAGAATTATTACAGGGGGTTTGAGGGGTGAGTTGAATAACCAAAACAGACCTTTGATTATATTTGAATGTAAAAGACACTTCTTTTTGGACCGTGATATGGATTTTGTCTGTTAATGGCTTGTGATTAAGGAATAATTTTGGATGTATTATTGTGGGGGTATGTTGATTGTGCAGTTGCCTTGTAAATTTGAGGAAGTTATAAACTCAGACACTTAGGATATAGTTTAACACTGAATAGTTTGATACCTTTATTACCATGATTAAGTATTTTTTGTTTGTATGTATGGAGTAAAGAATAGTAGTTAACCTTGTAAAAAAAGAATTTAAATTTGTTATTTGTTTCCTACCATTTTAGGTATCAATGACGTAATCAAAGCCATAGGAAGCAGATTGGATTCGCTGGAAAGTCAGGCTAATGATGAGTACGAGTCTGCCCTAGAGGCATTGGGTCAAATGGGGTCATGTGAGTTCTTGAGATCCCTCTTTTTACAAATTTTTACATTTTCTGAATGATATCTAGCCTTCATGCCACTCCCATTAGAATTATAGTTTTGGCTTAGGGTTTATTTCCATTAACAATGAACTCTTCAGTAACTATTAATTAACCACGAAACTGCATAAGAAAAATAGGTCAGTACGGCAACCTTTCATTCTCTGCCTCTTTTCTTCTGAGAGTAGTCATTTTGTGTGACATATCTTGGTGGTGCATTTTAGCCACAAAAGGAGCGGAACTTTTGCTCATAAACGGGAAAGCTGTTTCGAGACATGTTATCAATGCGGCATTTGATAGGCAGGCTCATGGAAGACAACTGGTGAGCTGCCATTTTGTTTTCCTGCATGCTTCATTGTCTTAGAGCTGTCGGGTTTTCCTTTTTTGTTCTTTCCACGATCGGACTTTATATCATTAGTCACACTGGATCGTCACATTGGATGTGTTCTTGTTAAATATGGTATTGAACCCTTGTTAGTTCTCTGGTACATCTTCAATAGCAGTTTTTTGGCGTCCCAGGCTGCTCTCCATGCTCTTGGGAGTATTGCTGGTGCTACTCGGTCTGGAAACCAGGTTTTACTTGACAGTATTGCCGAAGAAAGTCTTCGCAGGCTGATATATGAAAATGCATCCATGGGTTCCAAGCTTACCCCTTCTGTTAGTAGCTTCTCTATTTTTCCATAATGTTACATGCATTTCTATGCTTAGTACATATTTGTTGTTTTTTACCTATATCCTTTTTCCTTCTGTCTTTTCCCTTATGTGATAAGATCATCTTTGAATGTGGCGGCATTTGTAGGGTCAATTACTAGCTGTTCTGCAGCAAGATTCAGAAGTTCGTATTGCGGTGAGTTTTTGTTGTTTTGCTAGAGACTTCCTTTGTGGATTTTTTGTTTTAAATTCCTAAGATCAATCGAGTAAGAGACGACGAGCTGAACAGAGATTGCTAAATACATGTGTCCCAAGGAATTACAACTTATGTCAAGCCCGCAGTTAAACTGATGCACATAGCACTGGTTTTAAGCAAGCTAGGAAGATAAATCCAAATTCAAATTATGGTTTCAAAATTGTTGTTTCAGGAGTCGGGATTGAAATTCACTAAGAGCTTGCTGGAAAAATGTAGAACTGTTTTTGTGTTTGTATTCGAAGCCATTGCGATTCTCCTGTGTTTGGTTTTAATTAGCTAATGAATTTTTTGATAGACACTTCTAAGAAAAGCCATTTTTATTAATTACGAAATTGCATTGGTTGTTATGCAATTCTAGGGAGGCTTTCTGAAATAATATGTTTTGGTCAGAGTTGACTGTTTCAGCTGTGCAATTTGCAGGCGTATAGGATGCTCATACCATTGGTGGCTCGACCTTGGTGTCTGGTGGCCATTTGTACTAAGCAAGAGATAATCAATTTAATCACTGATCCTCACATGGAAAAGATTAAACTAGGTTTCCAATATTTATTCTATGATAATATCCTTGTTCATATGGTTTTTTGTTGTCTTTACCATCTTATTATTCAACGTTTTCAACACTTCTAGTGTCTTGTTCCGATTATTTGACTGGATTTAAAACAGTTATCTTGGTTATTGCTTCACTAGAGTGTAAATTGTGTTGTGAGGATGTCAAAGCTATTATTTTGAGGTATTGTAAAAAAGCATCAGATTCTCACCGGGTGCTTTTCAGGTATGGATGCCAAATATGATTGCTGTAAGGCAATCCATAAGGCTTTACAGTCAACCATCTCTCTTGATCCGGCTCTCACTGCTGTAGCAGTAAAGGTACACTCATTAGGACCTCTTGAAAACCAATCATTCGATAGCTGCATTCGATGTGGCCTAATCATTCGATTGTCTTAGAACTTTACTCATGGAGTAATGATCATTTCCTAAAAAAGGTTTTTATAAAAATACTTAATCCATGTTTCAAAATGGAACTTTTGTCTTCGTTGTCAGTAAAAATCTTGCACTTGTACTGGATGTATGGGCACCAGTTTGTTAGCATAATTTGTGTAGCATTTAGATTGATTTATAAACTAGTTTGTGCATTTTCAGATAGGGGAGGCAGTAGAAAGGGGACCTTATTTGGCAAGGAGGTACAAACCAGAGGCTCAACCACTTGTAATGACAGCCGAGAGATTTTAGGACCGGAGAAAAATGCTGATACGATATCCTTGTTTTGTTTTAAAATTGTGGTCAATGTAGAAAGTGTCTGCTATACAAACTAAAAGATGGCAGCCTGTTATTTTCGTAGTTCTGAGGATGTTTAATTTTGTGCCATTTTGAATACGTTTACTTTACTGGTTAGGCATAATGGTTTTAGAAACTTTTTCATGCAACATAACTTTTATTTTCACAAGTGTTTTGAAAGCAACCAACTCTGTATCAGATTTTGGTGATTCAGTCTGGAGCCTGTCAATTGTTAAGCAGATGCAAAGCCACAAGCAGCTGTAAATACTGTTTTTCTCACAAGCAAATCTTGCCAACTTCTTTATGATCCCTTCAAGTCAAGTTTCTGCAGAAATACTAGCAACAAGAATACTTGACAAGTCTTTGAATCCCCATTCTGCTCAAAGTGAGTCTGTTTGAATGCCAACAGGACACTGAGCTTGCATCAAGTTATATTAATGGCATAAAAGAACATCATTGAACTTTTGAGCAACTGCTTTCATTTCACTCTTCCAAAAGGCTGAATGCCGTGTCTTTGAAACAAGTCCAAATGAGTCACTGATTTCAAATTTGAACAAGACAAAGGTTGGACTTGAAGGGATCATAAAGAAGTTAACTCATTTGGAGTGGATAGACCCCAGATTCAAGGCGAGAATGCACTAGAGAGGTCTTTAACCACCGAATTTTGGGACTAGAGACCACAAAGATCAGATGGCTGATTGTTAGGCCGCTACTCCTTGTATAGTGATGCAGTGAACTAGCATAAATGATTCAGGTGATAACAAGATGGTTGGAGTTCACAAGGAAACAATGCGATATTCACAATATGGTATGTCTGAACTCTGAAGGCAGTGCAGTTATTTTATGGGA
>QZGG01002660.1:0-34054 GCA_006409495.1 Sedum album
ATAAACAAGACCATTTTGTCAAAGTCAAATGCAACTGTATCCATGGACTTTTCAGAAAAGGTAGATATGATATCTTTCAACGAACTTCTTGTGGGATAATAACCCAAAGTTTCATTTATAAATACAATTAACTCTTCTGTGCATAACGTCAACAAATACTTATTTGAACAACAGAGAAAATTTCAGTCACACTTGATATTTCAGTTCTCACATAACACTCAATTTTCACCTGTGTAGAAAAGTGAAAATTGTTTTTCACATTAAAACAACCGTGCAACATGGCTAAATTTGTCTAGGCATCGCATAATTAAATTGAAGAATATAAAACTGAAAACTTCAAAAAGGCTTCTTCAAAGGAAAGTATAATTTAGGCTTGAAGTATGAAGCTCTCTGTTCATTCTCAATCAGGCCCAAAAATAGAAAATTTAGAAGGCTGTAAAAGCGATTTTACCCGGTAAAAAGTTTGAGCAACCGGATGAAAAAACAACATGCCAGAGAAGAAAAAAGGGAAAGGCGACAGAATGTGAAAAGTGTCAATAGTAAGAGGCGAGTTGCAAAAGGCGTGCAATAAATAAATCAATAAATATATTAAAAATTATAATCAATGAATAAAGACTTGCAGTGTGTGATTGAAAATAATTTAACAAGCATCCGAATCAACATCAACATAATCATCGTTGTTCGGTAAACATTTATATGAATTATCGAGCAGCAAAACAAAATGAGCAATAAAGGCAAAGAAAGAAATTTGAGTTAAATGTCTCATTAAGATTCAAAAATACTTGATTCCTAATAGTGAAATCAATATAATAAATTAAAGAGAAAGCTAAAGAATGGAGCTAAGCTAGTAGAATTAAAGAGAAGCAAATCTGAGAGGTCGATTTCAAAGTCCGGACGATATCGCAACTCGCAACGTGTAGTATCCGATGTATATTATTAAATGTCACTACAATTGAGAAAGTAAGAGAAGTTTCAGCAACTTACAGCAACATGTAGTAACACAGCACACGGGTTTGATGAAAATATCCGATTTATTTTTCTTTTTTTCTTTCGTGTCACTTTATAAAAATCAAGCATCCTGTCAAAGACCTGCAATAAGGAACAAGTGTAAAAATGAAGCAACGGATCTCTTCTAGAAGAATTTGGTTAATTTAGAAGCCTCGACATAAACACATCAAACAAAGGTTACCAGCTGAAATGCATGAATCTCATGTTAATTACTTAGCCAATGACAAGTATAAGACAGCAATTAACCTCTATAGCAGTTTGGTTATGGCAGGCTTCCTTCCAGGTTGTGATAAATGCTCTAATGGAACTGTTACCTGCTAAATCATCATATGTTTCCATATCTTCTCTGCTGACTGTGTCATGTAAGGGTCTTGAAGCACCTAAGCATATTTCGTCTCTTTTAACCAATTTGGATGGATTAGACAAGTCACAACTATTACTTCCCAACTTTCGCTTCTTTTTTGACGACGAATTGAAATTAATATTGCAGTCAGCCGCTGGAATAGAACCATCCATTTCATCCTTCATGAAAAGCCGTGTCTTCTCTTCGGTAGCTGATGGATAGGGACAGCTACCAATTCGATCAGGATGCAAAAATAATTTTGAAGAACTTCCATCTTCTGATTTCTGATCATCACTCTCTTCAGCTTCAGAACTAGAAGAAGCAAACCTGATATGCTTGGATTGAAGGTCCTCAAACGTTGATGAAAATGACGTAACACGTTTACTCATAGCATGAAACCTTTTGTCAAGTTCCTTCTTCTGAGAAGATAAGCTGGAATGTTTAGCCGTAGCGTTTTCGTTTTTGTGTTCCAATGCCTTAGTGGTCTTCAGTACAGCGGATTTCTCGGTTTTTAATGCTTCGCGAATAAAAAATACGTGCATCCTGAAACATAAAAATAATATTTGTCAGCAACAAGTTAGAGAAAAAATAACTTTATCCATATTTACTACAGCTCTGTCAAATTCATATGCCAACTGGTTTGGAAGGTGCTCATGCATATTAGACATTAAAACTAACCAACTTAACATCCTTTCAATCTACCACTTCAGTAGTTAGGCGACAAATTATTATCTTGTAACAGAAGATTCATCTGCTTGCACGACTGAAAGCTGTTTTCACAATTAGAAGGGTATCTTTTTCATTTGCAAGGACAGTGGCCCAGGCTCTTATATAGTTACATGAAATCAATTTAATTAAATTCAAATGTGAAACTAAAAACGATTGGCAAGACTTGTCCATCTTGAACCCCCAGTTATATTATAATGAGTAATGACAACAATCAGATTTAAATACATACCCCAAGTTTTGAATTCGGACACAGAGTTTTTCCTTGCTACTGACAGAATGCTTTTTTGCAAGATAATCCATGAACTCCAAAACGTCAATTTTTTGGTTCGGGTGAATATCCATGTATGCAGAGAGAGAAACAAGTATATCCTCGGAAGTTATTTTGTGGATAAAGGTAACTTCAGGTTTCACAGAAAAATACTTAGCCACAAGTGGGTGTCGGAACAATGGACCAAGATCAAGTTCTTCGAAATGTTCAACACCCTCACTTTTGCATATCGCCATCTCCAAATCATACAGTGAAGTTATCCGTCGGACTCCAACAAAGCAATTGATAAATGCATTAATCTGAAAAACAAAATTGGAAAACTGAGAATAAATACTTAAGTGCAAATGTAACCTATAATTCAATATAACTAGCTGAATGCAATTTGAACTCGAATTGTAGTTGATTGTGAGATGCTGATGGCACGGGTGATAATTTACTATTGCTACAAGTAGTTATAGTTATTCTCCTGCTTTCTCACACAGAGGAAACACAGCTCAGTCTCAACCCTCCACATAAAAGAGATGCCATCAATTAATAGCTGTTAATTTTTACTTATTCTCTCCCGAATAATTTAGCAAAACAATGGTTCGAAAAATAAACAATCAAAATGCAACCTATACACATTAAAAACAGTCCCTCTCACCTTGCTTTCGGTGGCAGTCAGCTGCTTGAGTGATGGAACATCATGCATCTGAAGCCCCAACGCAGACCACGATTGCACCTTCAAGTCCAAAAATGCCGCCTGTGATAATTTCCATGCGGTAACACCCTCTCCAGAAGACACAAGCTCCCTACGAGCTTTCCTCACAGCAGCATCAGCTGTCTCAATATTTTGCCTTCGTGCTTCAGCCTTATCAGCACTTTTCTTTTGTCCATCAACCTTCTCAGCACTTTGCTTTTGTACACCAACCTTCTCAGCACTTTGCGTTCGTACATCAACTTTCTCGGCACTTTGCTTTCCTACATCAACTTTCTCAGCACTTTTCTTTCGTCGTCAACCTTCTCTGCACTTTGCTTTCGTCCATCAACCTTCTCAGCACTCTGCTTTTGTCTATCAACCTTCTCAGAACTTTTCTTTCTATCAGCCTTCTGAGAATTTTTCTTTTCATCAGCCTTCTGAGAACTTTTCTTTCTATCAACCTTCTGAGCACTTTTCTTTCCTTCAACCTTCTGAGCACTTTTCTTTCGTCCCTCAACCTTACCAGAACTTTGCTTTTGAGCATCAATCTCATCAGCGCCTCTTTTTCGGGCAGGGGTAACCGTAGGGCTACTAGTATTCTGATGTGTGGCGGTGAAAGGGTTAGGATTTTGAACTGTGTCTTGAGAGTTCTGGAAGCTACTAGTGTTCTGATTATGGTTCTGATTTGAGGTAGCAAATGCGTTAGGGTTATGGATTGATAGGGCATGAGGGTTCTGAAAGCTACTACTGTTTTGATTTTGGTTCTGATTTAGGGCAGCAAAAGGATTGGGGGTTTTGAATTGATAGGGCAGGAGGGTTCTGGAAGCTACTAGAGGTTTGATTCTGAATATGATTTGGGACGGCGAAAGAGTTAGGGTTTTGAATAGAGAGGAGAGGGTTGTGAAGAAATAAATTATTAGGATTCTGAAGGTACGGGTTGAAGTTTTGGTAATAGGGGGAAAGGGTTTTGGATGAAGTAATTGTTGGGATTGAAAGGCGGAAACTGCGGATTGGACGGCGGCCCTCCGGGACGCTGGCCCGGTGGTGGTGGTTGCATGACTTTTGGAGGGAGGCGCACAGAAGGGTTTGCTTTCGTACTTCGGAAAAATAATCGTTTTATACGCCTGCCCCCAGGGCACCGCTTCGTTTGTTTTTTTCTTTTAGGGAAAATTGCTTTTAAAAATCGTTTTTATTACATAAATAATATTTAATTATATTTTTTTAATTACATAAATAATATTTATTTATATGATATAGAGTTGGGTTCTAGAGAAATATGTAAATTTAGTGAGACATAAGGAGGTAATCTTGACAGTTGATTTGATTAATTTGATGGTTGAGATTAAAGTTGGTTTTTAATTAATTGGGCGGTTGAATTTGCAAAAAACACGGGCGGTTGGTGATTGACGGTTACCAATATCAACCGTTGGATTGATAAAAATCAACGGCTGAAATCATGTCTTTCTATTTTACTAAAAGATGTATATCCTTCTAAAACATTACACATATGAATAAATATGTTTTCTCGTTTTATTAAATTTATTTTTGCATATTATAGTTTCAAATTATAGTTTAAAATCTGCAAAACTAAATGAAACGTTGCTGTAATTATGAAAAAATCACGAAAAACTATTATTATTAAGTAAAATTTTGTCAGCCAAATCATGTATATGCAGGAGAAGTCGGATTCATGAATTTCAATTCGTTACTTGTTAGAATATGTATTTCATGTGGTTTTTTGATGATAATAATATTTTTTGATGATAATAATATTTTTTGATGATAATAATATTTGACTGATCTTTTAGTTGAGGTGTAGATATATGTACGTGACAAAGACCAAGGAGAAACAAAAATATGCATTGGATGTCGAAGGATCATAAGTAAGTGAGAGTTGAGACAAAGTCAACCGGCCTTTGAAAAAATTATGGGTAACCTAAAAAAGACGTTGGGCAACAAAATCTAGATGAGTCACGATTGGTGGTCCGCGATCATCAAATTAATGTGACTTGTACGTGATAGTTAGCAACACTATTACATGTGTAAAAATTCTATGTATTTTTATAATATATTGATTAATAAGAGAATTTTTAGAAGTAATTCGAACATTATTCATCATGATCAGTGGCGAATCCAGAAATAAATCTGATCGAGGGCGATTTTAGTAAAGTTTTTTTCGAAAACCAGGGGCATAAAAACAAAATCAGTGGGGGCGAATCACTCTACATTAGAAATTTTTAAACGATTTTATTCTAAATTTATTCAAAGTTTCAAAAAATCACTGGGGTCACCCAATGCATCCGCCACTAATCACGATCCCAACATGTAGAATCTATCGTAGATAATATTCATAATAAATATCTATCAACTTATTTTAGATTCTTAATAATTTATATACCTCTTGTGGTAATACTAATCACAATATTAATCATCAGCTGTTTCGAATATATGAATCGGATAACGTGTGAGCACTAGAGACATCTATATCGGATAATTATTAACATGACTAAAATTAAAACATAATTGCACCAATTCATTATCTTTATACAACCTACAATGTAACAAAATGAGAATGAACAAGCTGCACAATGTGTATACCAGTTGCCGCAGACTCAGAGCTTCACAACTATTCCCATTCGCATTTCTCTTTAAAAAAAATCGCTACTTTTTTCCGCGTAAAAGAAATGTAGAGTTAGTTGGCAGGTGTTCCATTTATGAGCTTAGTTGGACAACAGGACAAGAACAGTTTCCAACCTATCCTAAATTTTCATTTACTCTGATGAGCTGTCAGATTCAGTGGTTTGTAATATGCACATGAATGCTGCTCTGCTCCATACACTGAAATTTTGCAGGGATTTTGTTGCTTAATTTTTGTGGTGATGAAAAGCTGAAGATGGCAGGTAGAGTGTGATAAATTATGTACCCAGTTACAGGTGAGCTCTCATTTATTTCACGTGCAAACTAAAAGGTGATCCCACTTTGGATACCTTCTCAATACTCATCAGATGTGTTATAAATCTAAATACTTGCGCATATGAATGAGTTATGACAAGCAGTTCAGCTCTTTAAGTAGTAGAACCGTCACGGATGCACTTAGGGGTATAAATGGAATTAAGAGAATGATATAAATAGTATCAAGGTGTAATGTAAAAGGCAGATAATGAATTAATCAAATTCCTTCTTCTATTCTAATCTCCTCTCCTTCATCTAACCCAAACCCTAATCTCCTTCTCTTCTCATCTCAATCTCTATCAACAGTTTCAAAACCGCATCAATGGTGCTTTCATTGAGAGTCGTCGATGAAGAATTAAGCGATGCGGATGTGGAAGCCCTAAATGCAGCCGTAAAATTGCTCGATGAAGTCAACGCAAGATTGAAAAGGATGGATGAATCGCTAAAGGAGTCACATCGTGCGCTAACTGAATCGCTTCGTGTTCAAGCGGCTCAACAATCCGCACAGTTGGATATAATTGAAAAGAAACTGGAAGCCATCACTGGATCCGGTCAGAGCGTTGTTGATCAGGCTGGTGAGACTCCCGAGGCAGTGAATTCAACTTCATCTGCAAATCAGTCCGATGATAATTTGGTCAGTGTTATGGATTCGGAAAGTGGTGAAGAATCGGAGAGTGATTATGTTGATTTGGTTCCCAAACAGTCAGTTGATAATGTTGAAGATCCAAATCAGAAGGTCACGGAAGTGCAGTCCTGCGATGATTTGATAGATATGGCATATCCGAAAGATGAAGTTAAGTATAACCAATTGATCAGGAAGGTAAGTTTGGTTGACCTTTCATCATATTTTGGAATGACTGCATCTGGTGTGGGGGAATGAGATGAAGGAACAATTAGATGAAGTTAAATGCAGATTATCTACTTATTTTTGCACACCAGCTGTTCGTAAAAATGCCTCTGAGATTTTCTGTTACTGTTATGGAAATGTATTTGGTACAGTTGAGTTTCATCAATCTTCATGTCTTTTGGATGCTCAACTCAAGCTGCCTTCGCCATGTAAGTCTTTCATTTTGCCGCCACCAAAACCTCCTGATATTATTCTGAATGGGGTCTTGTGTTTAAAAATGATATGGCTGGATCTTTTGTTGCATACCAGAGTGGGGTGAAAATCAGTCATGTATTATGCTTATTTGTTATTTGGAGTTATATGATGTCCATTTGGACAGTAGTAGTCTTGGTTACTAGTTGCCATTTGAATTGTCGTCCGTTGAAGTGTCTTAATCGTCTAAAGAGAGATTCAAATGGAATGTTGATGGATGGTTTGTTGGAAGGATATTGTGAGCACGATCCATCATTTGATAGTGTCCGCAACAAAAAGGATTTATACTTTCAAAAATGTGGTGTTTTGGTCTCCACGGTTTATGAGAATTTAGCGCTCTCTTCAATCCAATTCGAGAATGCAACTCCTACTGCTATATATATTGTTGCTGCATCATACACTACAAATGATCATGGTGGGTTTAAAAGTGCTAGTGCGAAGCAAGGTCATGGGGATCATGTTCAGAAGAAATTTTTTGAGTATTATTGGGTACTATCGGTTCAGTACACTTCAGCAAAAAGGTCACACAATAATTTGAATGTTGGATGCTCCATGAGACACAATATGACATGCACTTCGCCTATATTAGATGGACAATGTGTGAAAATTTTCAATTTCACTCAAGATGGCAGATGGTCAGGTTGCTTGGGGATCAATATAAATGGAGATTTTGACATCATTTTTCTTGCCATTTACGTACAAGCTCTGGGTATAAGGGCCCCAATATGTTCTGGGTTGAATGGTATGGGAAAGATGACTATGCATTTGGAATCAAATTTGATTTTGTTACTAATTTGATCAAGCCAACTCAACACCAAACTGAGGTGATCATTGTTAATATTTAACTGAAGCTTTTTCAAAAGTACTTGCCTATTATGTCTGCTAGAACAGATGAAGATGGTGTCATGTGTATTTTGCATGATAGTGAGACTTGGAAGTTGGGCATTAAAGTGCAGCAAAGTTATCTATATATATCAAGTTTGAAGACTTTCAGTCTGCTTAATAATTTCAGCCGTGTGTTCCTTTTGTTCTCTTCACCAAGACCTCCAGATTTGAAGATGTATTTCTTGAACCTTGAGGACAAGGTTCTCCGAAGGGGGAAGGAATGTCACGGATGCACTTAGGGTATAAATGGAATTAAGAGAATGTTATAAATAGTATCAAGGTGTAATGTAAAAGGCACACAATGAATTAATCAACTTCCTTCTTCTATTCTAATCTCTTCTCCTTCATCTAACCCTAACCCTAATTCTGTTCTTCCTCATCTCAATCTTCACCTCATATCCAAGTCCGCATCATTATGTCTCTACATTGACTAATGCCACTAGCAATACAAAAGGACATTCTTAAAAAGTCAGTGGAACTGCAACCAAGGAATGCTAAAATGATACATGAATTATTTTGATTCGCATACTTTGGTTGGAATTATTCTCTCACGTATAGTTGTCTGCTAAAACATTTATCTATCAATATACGCCAAGTATGACAAAATAGTGTTCAAAACTGTTCGGGTTTTTCATGTTTATTCAAAAAAAATCTTCTAGAAAAAATCTTGCAGAAATGAAATACAGAGAGTGCAATGCATTAGAGGAAAAATTAATTTAGTAGAGCAATGAAAGCCAACACATGTGCCTGAAAGCCGTGTGGATCTGTTCCAACGTACGAACGGACCAACTCGTTAGTCGTTAAGAATCAAGTCAAATACGGCTAATGTAAATAACATACTGAAATTAAATATACACATTGATCAGCACTTATATAGTGCAGTCCATTCTCATTTTTTGTATCATTAGCAAAACAATAAGGGTTAATTACGGATAACCACCCGTATAATATGCTATATTCCACCAAACCACCCCTATATTGTAATAATACATTCCACCACCCTTATAAGTATAAAATTTCCAATCAACCACCCACGCACTGTACTGTCACCGTTACCGTTAAATATATTAATTTTTTAATATAATAATAGTATTTTTATTACAATAAACCACCTCTATAATAAATATGTTTCCACTTCGCCACCTTTATAATCAATTTTGTTTCCATTTAACCACCCTCTTCGTTAACTGCCGTCAACTGAGGTGGTTCTTTGGAAAGTTTTTAGTTATAAAGGTGGTCGAATGTAATATTACAATATAAGGGTGGTGGCATGGAATATGGCATATTATGCGGGTGGTCATCTGTAATTAACCCAAACAATAATTATTTCTTCTGCATGTATTCTCCCACTGCTCTCATTCTCGCCACACTGCTGATATTTGGAGTGGCTTTTGATGGACTTGATGCTCGAACGACCCTGTCCCTGGCTGCTGAGAAAAGGCAGATACTAGAGCTTAATGAACTTGGCCGCAGATTAGCCAGAGAGAAACCTAATCAGTATCCAGCACCTAAACCCAACGATGGTCCATCCCCTTATAAACCACCAGTTCATCCGCAACTTGTATGATTAACTAAAGCTTGCTTCACTTCGCACGGTTACCTTGTTGATTAAAAATTTTCAATATTACACTCTGGGTTCACAAAGTGATTTTATTTATAATTTTCAAGTCATAAGTGTTCAGTTTGTAGTTTTCTGTATAAATTCTGACAATAGTTTTATCCAAAAAGTATAATTGTGTCTAATAAGTCAGCATGACATGTTTCAAATCTAAAAAACAAGCTGCAAGCTGTGCCAAATCTTAAATAAATCGGTTGAGATGCCAAACACAGTAGAAAACATGACAAAATTGATGACCGGAATCGAAACTTAGCTGTTCGAAAAGATTTGGTCAGAAAAGTGTAACTGTTTTCATTTTTTTAGTTACAGCCTCATTTATAAGGCTGATACAAGTTTCATTTTTCAATTTTACATCATTGCGTATCCAACTCACTATTTCAATTAGGTTACGCGACTTCGTCGTAATTACTTAATTTGGTGATTTGAAGGTAACTAAAGAAAATTACTAAATTAATCTTATGTTACTTTCTAAGGCGCTGAGGTTGTGTCCGCTTCACAAAAAATAAGTATTTCGGGCTGAATCATTAGTTAATTTGTTTGGTTGGCCCTATAAGAGCATCCGTACCATGCACTTGCTATTTTCTCTTAGAGGATCCTCTAAGAGAACTTTCTGTTTACTATTCACAGCATTCTCTGCATTTTTGCGCACTCATACATCCTATATGAGAACTTTCTATTACTAATCATAATATATACAAAAAAGTTAAATAATTTTTTCACTCATTTGTTTGTGTTTGAATTATTGATCAATAATTGAACAAGAATTCATTCAAATTACAATCAGACACGTGTTTGAAGAGATACGTTTTTAGATTTTATTTTCAGTCGTTTGTTTGTGTTTGAATTATTGAAAATAATTGAACAAGGTTCCAATGTAATTTGTTTTTCAAATGACAATCAAACACGAGTTTGAAGAGATAAGTTTTTAGATTTTATGTATAAGGATGGATAAGGTTTATACTTGTATAAAATAAGGTGATTTCTTTAGTTATACTCACACCTTCACTCTTCTCATTTTCTTTTGTAAAAATGGATCCATTTCAATTCAACTGGCAATATCAACAGAGAAGACGCGTAGCAAATGAAAGGGCTAACTCGTTCGTCACGAGCGCAGTTGCTAGCGCAGTTGTTGTAGCAACTGCAGGTGGTGCAAGCAGAGCGCCGCATCCTCGACAACCAAATCAAGAAAGACAAAAAGGTCCTAGGGGACAAAATCTCTTGGATGACTACTTTGTCGAGCGTCCAATTTTTGGCGAGGCCGACTTTCGTAGAAGGTATCGAATGAGTAGAAATTTATGCAACCGCATCATGACATGTCTCTGTAACCATGACGATTATTGGCATCAACGTCGTGATGTTGTCGGTGCGCTTGGTCTTCTTTCAGAGCAGAAGATGACGACTGCTATACGAATGCTGGCATATGGGTCATGTGCTGATCAGTGTGCCGAGATCGCAAGAATGGGTGAATCAACTACTCTAGAGTGTATGAAGAAATTCTGCGAACAAATAGTTCTTCATTACAAGGATGAATATCTACGATCTCCAAATGCTGCAGACATATATCGACTATTAGCAAGGGCTAAGCAACGAGGCTTTCCTGGTATGCTCGGAAGCATCGATTGTATGCATTGGGAGTGGAAAAATTGTCCAACGGCATGGCAAGGATCGTACGCTGGTCGTAGTCGTCATCCAACTATCATCCTAGAGGTTGTAGCCTCGTATGACATATGGATATGACACACATTTGTCGGCGTGCCGGGAGCACAAAATGATCTTAATGTGTTGCACCAATCAGACATATTTGATTCTTATCTTGAAGGATTATCTCCTGGGGTCTCCTATAAAGTTAACGGAAATACGTACGACAACACTTATTACTTGGCCGATGGGATATATCCGAGATACTCTACCTTTGTTAAAACAATTTCAAATCCACAAAATAATGCGGAATCTCTATTTGGAAAGAAGCAGAAATCATATCGCAAGGACGTTGAGAGATGTTTTGGAATCTTACAATCGCGTTGGACTATCGTTCATCATGCAGGTTTAAGTCATAGGTTAAGTGTTTAAAAAAATGTTGGCTTGCATTATTATGCATAATATGATAATTGAAGAAGAATTTGTAGAAGACGAATTTGAGGAAGTTGATAATGAAGATCCACACAATCCATTCGATGGTTTCGTGGTATATGATGGACCAACAGATCAAAACGGGATTCCAATGCGTCATGATCCGATTGAAAGAGCTCAACAATCGCAAGTCTTTGGTGATCGACTTGTTAACCTCCAATCTGCATATCTGCATATGCAATTACAAGAAGATCTAGTAAAACACAACAGGTTTCTAGAAACTGGTGAACAACTATGATTTTCAATGTTATATTATTATATCTATTGTGTTGTAAGCTTGAATTTTCAATTTCAAATAAAGTATTTTACTTTTTCCATTTATATATTAAAAATCATGATAATAATAATAATAATAAAATTAATATAATTAAATGAATTTGAAGTAACATAAACTAAAATAAATATAATTATTATAAAGTTGAAAATTATATTACTTAAATTAAAATACACATTAATTAAATTGAAATTATATTAATTAATTTTGGGTTAATTAACTAATATTGGGCTAATAAAACCTAATTGTCCATCAGAGCACGTTCTCTCAGACGTGCTGGAAGAGAACGGAGAGAACGAGCAGCCGACATCCCCATCCCATTCCGGCGCTGCACAAATCGGAGCCACAGGACGTTCCACAATTAGAGTAGAACGTCCTACATCCCTTCCGCGGTGCGGATGCTCCAAAATGGAATGACTCATTTCTACACCATTCTGATATAACAAATTCAAAAAATATTTATTCTAACTTAAATCGGAGTTATTCACTCATTCCGATCTACTTGCTAATCGCTCTCAACTCCATCGATGAAGAGTCAACCCTCAACCTCCCCAATTCTCACTCAAAATCAACTCCGTCCTGAGACAATCATCTTTGGTAAGTATCCTCTCGGCATGATGGGATTTCTGTGATTGTTGCTAATAGAGATGGGACTAATGCAGTTGAATCTAAACTTGGTAGGGGCGTTGAAGGATGGCAAGTGATGAGAATGTAACTGCTCGATGTGATACTACTTGTCAACTGACTTCCCCCTTCTATATATGCAGCTCTACTCTATACTATTGCATCACTCAAAAATATTACAATAGTTTTCTACATGGCTTCTGTTGGGGACGTGTTCCTTGACACGGACGTGTCCTTACACGTTCTTAGTTTTGATGTTGAAAACACTTAGCTAATATTCCTTGACAATGCAGGATTAGGAAATATGCAGATTTGGAAATAAAACAGATTTGGTAAAAATCGTCTGTGGACGGGTCCGCAGACTGCACGAGGGCGTGCTGACGTGGCAGCAGAATATCTCAGAAATATTCTGATATTCAATAAGTTTTTAGAATATTTTGTATTTTAGAAACCTTATTGTTTAGAAGATATTTTTGATAATGATTACCTAACTAACCGATTTCTAAGTATAATATTTGATAATATTATATTTAGATAAGGTTGCCCTAACTGAATTTTAAATATAATATTTTATATTATATTTAAGATTAAGTTGCCCTAACTGATTTTTAAAGATATTATATTTAATGATCTTGCTATTATCTTTCTTATGGCAGGGAGAGATTTTAGGAAGCAAGGGCTAGGGTTTTTGGTGATCATATAAATAGGACTTCAACGCTTTCATCAAGACAAGTCGGTCAATTGAAAGAGCAAACAAAGTCGTGTGATATCGTGTGATTGTTCGAGGCTATATTTCGCTCAAGGGTAGGCGAGTGGTGGATTCCGTATAGCTAGTATACATCAGCGGTATTGGTAGGACAATTCGGAGTTGATTTGAGTTGCTAGACGTAGGGATTGTTACAACTGAGTTCCGGGCATACTTTGGGAGTTTGTCGGCTGTACTAGGTGTAGACAATTGTACTAGGTAAGAACAAAAGTAATCAATAAAGAATTGTCTGAGAAATCCTTTCCGGTCGACTCCGGGAAGGTAGTGGTTTTCACCTGTTAGCACTGAGGTGCGGGTTTCCACTATACATCATCGAGTACGCGTACCTACTGTTCACTTTACTATTATTGTTTATTATTTCCGCTGTTACTTGATCTTGAGTACACGTTCACACTAGAGGACGTGTTCACAAGTGTCGAGAAGTGAACCAAGCTAACCGTAACGATCCAACAATTGGTATCAGAGCCCGGCTCTAGATTTCTTGTTTAGCTTGCAGGAACAGGTACAATGACGTCTCAGGGAGATTCATTCTGGAAACCGCCTATGCTAAAGGCCGGTGAATATGATTGGTGGGCCAGGGAGATGGAAGCTCACGTTTGCTCACTAGATGGACAAGTGTGGAGGGTTATAGAGCAAGGACCGTATAAGATTATGACTAAGGATACCCCTCCCGTGGAGAAGAAGAGAGAGGACTATAGCGATGCTGATTATAAGGCTCTCGAGAAAAATAACCGTGCTATCAAAATCATTCTCCAAGCATTGTCCGACGCTGACCGCCGAATCTGCATCACTTACAAGACTGCTAAGGAGATGTGGATCGCTCTTAAGGACCTGTACTCAGGTAATGTTGATGTTCAAAGGAACAGGATTCTTGCTGTCTCAAAGGACTATGAGACAGCGGTGCAAGGGAAGAACGAGTCCCTGGAAGACTTTCTTGCTAGATTCAAAGGATATGTTGGACAGCTGCAGTTTCTTGGAGAAAATATACCAACCTGGAAAGTCACTCATCAATTCCTCGGAGCACTCAACTCAAAATGGGACAGTATCTCTATTGCGTTCCAAGCCCAGAGCGACATAAAGACTATCACTTTAGAGGAACTTGTAGCTCGTCTTCAGAGTAATGCTGGAATACATCAACGGAAGGTTGAAAGAAGAGAGCCGAACAAGTATGAAAAGGACAAGTCCCTAGCTTTGAAGATTGAGAAGGCTATGGAACTAGCTGAATCCGAAGAGATGCCCGAAGTGGAGGACGTCAATCTTGCTATGCTGACCCGTGCTTTCAAGTTCAATAAGTTCAGTAATAACAGCAACAAGAAAGCAGATAAGAACGCCACTGACAATGGGTCTGGAAAGGTTAACTGCTTCAGATGCGGAAAGCTAGGACATATAGCCAAGAATTGCAGAGTAAAGCTCAAGGATGCCATGAAGCCTGAACAGAACAGAAGAGCAATGATCGCAGCTTGGGGAGCATCTGACAAGGATACTGGAGAGGAATCTGAAGAAGAGGAAACACGTCTGATGGCTCATCCTGAGGACGAGTCCCCTAAGGTAAAAATTCCTACTACTGCTAAAGAAAAATATGATCAAATGGCACTTGCTTTGCAGATGATGTTAGATACTAATGAGGAATTAGTAGCTGATATTGCCAAACGTGACGAACAAATCCAAGAAATGCAAGAAAACCTTGATGGATGGACGGAGAGATCTAACCGTTTCGAAAAGGAACTAAAGAAAAAAGATTATGTGATGGTCATGAGGATGAGATTAGAACGCTGAAAGACAGTAATGAGACCCTATCACGAGAAAAGAAAGAAAAGGACGGTGAGATTACTGCTCTCAAGGATAGGATCCGTACTCTAGAAGCTGACGGTCACACTGAACAAAGAGTTGGAGAAGGCTCGATCTGACCTAGAAACCAAGAAGGAAACTTGGCTTGCGGAATACAGAAAAGAAGAACTTGAAGCTGACTAAAAAAGGTTCCGCAAAGGTATTGGACATGAACCGGTCAAACAAGCTCAGATGTATGCACCAACTCAGAAGA
This sequence comes from Sedum album, assembly GCA_006409495.1. Classification (NCBI taxonomy): domain Eukaryota; kingdom Viridiplantae; phylum Streptophyta; class Magnoliopsida; order Saxifragales; family Crassulaceae; genus Sedum; species Sedum album. Next base: position 15,417 of record QZGG01002660.1, read on the forward strand.
AAGCCAAGGATAATGGACGTGACCCACCAGCACATTCTCATCCATTCCACAGAGACGACGAGCCAGCCCTCAGGATATGGAAGAATCAGGCTAATAGCAGTGGACCATCTCGCATTGACTTCCAGTCCAGAATTGAGAACAAGTCCGTACCTGCTGGATACAGCAAGTATGTGTATCTTAAGGAACATACCGTATGCTGGCACTGTGGAAATACTGGCCATTACCTTGTGAGCTGTCCTCAGAAGAAGAAGCTTCTGGAAAGAATGAGGAACTATGGACGTACATATGATGAACCTGTCCTCAGCAGAAGAAACAGAAGAAGACCAACTGAAACACATCATGGAATTGCTAGGAACAGACAGTCTGCTCAGAACAGAGAACCCGTCCACTACCCCAGACCAGCTCCTCAACCCAGAACCAATCCTCAGACCACTTTAGGTCACCGAGGAGATTACATTCCGAGAGGAAAACCGAGAGCTACTCCTAGAAAGAAGATTGATCTAACTGGCTCTATTCCTTCTGCTGACACTAACACTGCTACTACTTCTGCTGTTTTTACAACATTTTATAATACTTAACTCACAAAATGTTAAAAAAATTCCTATTTTAAATAGCCAATATTTATTTTCCATTCTTAGATTTTGTTTGAGCGGATTCAGTTTCAAATTAGTCGTCTTTGCATTTATTTTTAAAAGTAGATGATACTTTTAAAGGATTCATTTAAAAACCCATATTTTGTAGTATAAGATTTGTACGAAAAATTTAGAGGCAATTAAATTTGAAAAAGGCAGGGAATATCATCTTCAATATTCTTATGTTATTAATAGTCAATCTCAATAATCCATAACTTTTAACAGATTTATTTATAAATTAATTAAGATTAAAATTTAATTGCATTCATAAGTTGATTGAAATGAATATTTCTGTTCAACCTAACTCACTGTAAAAACTTAATATTTTTCATAATTCAAGGGTGTTATATAATTAGACTATTTGATGCATTGAAAATTTATGCATTCATAAAATATAAATGAAATACTGCACATCCTTGACAACAAAGATTACAATTTTCGTAAAAGACGTTGCCCCCAGTAAGAAAAATTTCTGGATCCGCCACTGCCGCAGATCAGCCAGAGAGAAACCTAATCAGTATCCAGCTCCTAAACCACTGCTGATATTCGGTTTGGCTTTTAATGGACTTGATGCTCGAACCACCCTGTCCCTGGCGGATACTAGAGCTTAATGAACTTGGCCGCATATCAGCCAGAGAGAAACCTAATCAGTATGCAGCTCCTAACCCAACGATGGTCCATCCCCTTATAAACACCAGTTCATCCGCAACTTGTATGATTAGCTAAAGTCGCACGGTTACCTTGTTGATGAAGTATTTTTTTCAATATTGTACTCTGGGTTTAAAGAGTGATTAAATTTATAATTTTCAAGTCATTAGTGTTCAGTTTGTAGTTTTCTGTATAAATTCTGACAAAAGTACTATCCAAAAAAGTTTAATTGTGATCTAACAAGTCAGGATGACATGTTTCAAATCTTAAAAACAAGCTACAAGCTGTGCCAAATCTAAAAATAATCAGTTGAGATGCCAAACACAATAGAAAACATGACAAAATTGATGATTGGAATCGAAACTTAGCTGATCCGAAAGAATGAAGCTTGGTGAGATTTGATCAGAAAAGTGTAACTGTTTTCATTTGTTAGTTACTGCCTCATTTATAAGGCTGATAAAAGTTTCGTTTAATTGCATAACCCATCCTTTAAATTTTACATTATTGCGTATCCTGATTCCTGCCCACAATTCCAATTAGATTATTCGACTTCGTCATAATTACTTAATTTAATTTGGTGATTTGGAGTATGAAGGTAACTAAGAAAATTACTAAATTATTCTTGTGTCACTTTCTACAGCATTGAGAGAACAGAACACTCTGGAAGGGACAAGTGCTGCAACTCGCCTTCCTTTGCTAGCAGATTCATCCGAAGCAGGAGATTTTCTTTTAGATACGAAATGAACAAAATTCCGCTCCTTAAACACTCCTGTTCGTATGAATTAAGTAACTTTTCTAACAGTTTCTCTCTCATACGCTCCACGCTCCTAGGGTTTTGTAAGTTTGCAGCCGCCTTGGGTGGGGGAGTGATCCCTCTCACGAGGTGGTCCTTCCCCCACGCTGGGTTTTCCTCTTTACCTTTCCTTTAGCTTTTCTGTTGGATCGTTACGGTTAGCTTGGTTCACTTCTCGACACTTGTGAACACGTCCTCTAGTGTGAACGTGTACTCAAGATCAGGTAGCACAGCGGAAATAATAAACGATAATAATAAAGTGAACAGTAAGTACGCGTACTCAGAGATTTATAGTGGAAACCTGATAACAGGAAAAACCACTACCTTCCCGGAGTCGACCGGAAAGGATTTCTCAGACAAATTCTTTATTGATTGCTTTTGTTCTTCCCTAGTACAATCGCCTACACTAGTACAGCCAACAAACTCCCAAAGTCTGCCCGGAACTAGTATAACAATCCTACGTCTAGCAACTCAAATCAACTCAGAATTGTCCTACCAATACCGCTGTTGTATACTAGCTATACGGAGTCCACCACTCGCTTACCCTTGAGCGAAATATAGCCTCGAACAACCAACGATACTCACGACTTTGTTTGCTCTTTTTCATTGACCGACTTGTCTTGATGAAAGCATTGAAGTCCTATTTATATGATCACCAAAAACCCTAGCCCTTGCTTCCTAAAATCTCTCCCTGCCATAGAAAGATAATAGCAACATTAGTAAATATAATATCTTTTAAAAATCAGTTAGGGCAACTTAATATTAAATATAATATAAAATATTATATTTAAATTAGTTAGGGCAACCTTATCTAAATATAATATTATCAAATATTATACTTAGAAATCGGTTAGTTAGGTAATCATTATCAAAAATATCTTCTAAACAATAAGTTTCTAAAATACAAAATATTCTAAAAACTTATTGAATATCAGAATATTTCTGAATATTCTGCTGCCACGTCAGCACGCCCTCGTGCAGTCTGCGGACCCGTCCACAGACGATTTTTACCAAATCTGTTTTATTTCCAAATCTGCATATTTCCTAATCCTGCATTGTCATGGAATGTTAGCTAAGTGTTTTCAACATCAAAACTGAGAACGTGTTAAGGACACGTCCGTGTCAAGGAACACGTCCCCAACAAATTCCCCCTTTTTGATGTTGACAAACACTTCTTCGTTAGACAGGAAAAGTTCACAATGTAAACAGAAGTGTAACATTAGGCAGCATATGCATTATTTCAGTTATCAGAATAAATTCCTAAACTAAACATGCATCCCAAAAGTCAGAGTTATACTAACTCCTATCCCAAAAATAATCCAGCAATATTAATACGAACATCAATAACCCATTGTGAACAGATTCGCTAAAGCTTGAATCTGTTCCCCCTCAAGTGACACCGTCAGTCACTAAGTACAAGTTCCCCCTCAGTTAATGCTTTTCCTGTCTACCTTCCCCCTTTTGGCATCATCAAAAAGAATGTGAGTAATAAACAAAGCCAATAGCACATAAGCAAAACAATCCCATTTATTCAATTCAAAGGGCTGCCAAACGAAGTGGCACGCAAGCACGGTAGACAGACATAACAATTCAAAATTAAAAGCAAGAGAGCAGAACAAGAAAACACAAAAAAATAGGGATTGATGTGGTAGGGTTTTCAAGGAGGGGCTGAATCAGATCTGCTAAGTATCTGAGGGAGCACTGGAAGCGTCCTTGTCGCGAACCAACTGGCGGACCAATCGCCAGATGTTTGCAAGCTGCGATGCCTGGTGGTCTGAGCTCTCTGTCACCCTTTGACAGATGTCTCTCATCGTGCGCTCCATCTCTTCCACCCTCTCGGTCAGCTCAATGAACCCGTCCTTGATAGCGGACAGGAACTTATCCATAGCAGCTTCTGCAGCGGTGGATGACTCTGCCTGATCACGGACCCATCCTTGGTCCGGAGCATACTTGAGGCTCAACTTGCTGAGCGTGGCCTCGTCCAGTGTCCTTGTGCAGCTGACTTCCTTTCCCCTCGGCACATATGCGCCGTGAATCTCCAGTAGACGCTTGATGATAGACGGATAACCCAGCCCATGTTTCTCTTGTCCTCTGATGTTGCACATGTGACTCATGACTATTCGGCCTAGGTTAATCTGTCTTTTGTTTAGTACCTTTTCTAGCAGCACAGCGTCCTGAATCTGGATCACAGAGTGCTTTTCACTCCTCGGCAGGATGTTCCTCACCAAAAATGCATGCAGTAGACGTGCATCAGGAGACATCCTTGTTGTGCCAGACTTGCGCTTTGGGGACGGGTCCCCACTTACCAGACCCATAATGGCTTCCTGATTGACCCCTTCTGGCCACCTCTTACCAGTGTACTCCCCATATCCATAGTTCTTCGATCCGATTGCTTCTCCAATATCACTGCCTGTGAATGATCGTCGAACTCCGTTCAGCGCATAGGATCCCTCCACAATCCTCTATCCGTAACCTCAAATTTAGGGAGCCATAGAACTCCCTCACACTGATTCATCAACTGTCTCCTCATCAAAACTTGTCCCAACCTTGATATCTCAGCAGCTCCAACATCCCACATGTTCTTTCTCCTTCAAGAACTGGATGAACACGAACTCCTTCACAATTCGTCGTTCTGACATATCAGCCCCGGATACTCATCTCTTCCGAGTCAACAACTGGGGATGGAGACTTGGCGCGGCCCTTCTTTGGTGGTACTGATTTTCTTGCTTTCTTTGGCGCAGGAGTGGCCGTCGCTGCTGCAGTGGAGGATCTTGTCCTCTTTCTCAACCCAGGTCTCCGGGACATGGATTCACCCTCCGATTCCGTCACAGCCTTCTTCTTTCCTTTTCCTTTGGTGAGCTGGGCTATCGGAATGTCGTCGGAATCCAGCGGAACAACTTCGTCCGATTCTTCTGGTGTAGCTCGCGGAGAATCGCGAGCTTCATCTGGGATATTCGCCATCAATTCTCGAACGAGTCCGCCCTTGCCGGACTGTCACCCAGATCCGCGTCCTTAGCGGGTGGTATGGCAGTTCTGGTCTCTCCTCTGGTGCCTCCTCTTCGAGCAGGCTGCATTGGACTGAGCGGAGCCACCGGCGATGTTGGTGCCGGCGGTCCTTCAATCCTCAACAGCTGCGGCCGAATCAGCAGCGGAGGAAGATTCGTCGCTAGGCGACCTTGGGAGCGAGCAGGATCAGGCATTCAGGAGAGAGTTTGAGGAGGCCATGAGTGTTTCTTGCTGGATTCTTGATTTCAGAAATTAGGGTTTCTAAGTGATGATCTCTCTGAGTAGCCGTGTTCCTTATATGGTCTCGAGGTTACTAAATTTGTCCATCACGAATATCGACCAATATTCCACAATTAATGTGTCTCGATGCTCCAAATATTTACCTCAAAAATTGGAAACACAATAATTGCTCCTTTGCAATAAATGCTGGCGGCCGAATGGGAAGCATGACACGTCAGTGGACGCGTTCTGTCTGCGCAGGCTGTTCCCAACTGATAAGCTCTATCTGAATTCCCGCCAAAAACGTTCCAATTTTCCCGCCAAAATACTTAGCAGATTTTCTGATTCTTTCAAGGGGGTGGTGTGTTGCGGACGGGTACCCAAATGGTAAAATAAAAGCAACACACACGAAAAAGCAGACACACACAACCATATATCAGAAAATATTAATTGTACCTCATAGGGATTACTCCAGAAATTTTGATCAAAGGGCTCATAGGAGTAATGCAACTATGAGTTGGCTAAGGTTGGCTGTGAACTCCCTTCATCATATTAGGCTTGTAATGTGGGTACTACATATCCGAAGGGGTTCTTTGGGCTGCGAAGAAAATGCTCAATATGCCTTTAACAATTAATCGTTAGTATCTATGGTTCCAGTACTCAGCATGGTACACGTCCTCAGGCACACACAATGAACAGAATAAACAGAAGACATTTTACATTATGAACGACTGACCTTGCATATTACACCACTCAATTCATAGCCAGTCATCGAGTTCAGTACGGATAGGCAATTAATTAGAGAAGGAGACCATACCTAGCTCCATCCGTAGCCTCTCAAAAGGTTCACGATTCAGCGCCTTAGTAAAAATGTCAGCAATTTGTTCTTCTGTTCTACAAAACTCCATGGTTATTATTTTCTTTTCAACAGAATCACGCAAGAAATGATATTTTATCTTACATGCTTAGTACGTGAATGTTGAACAGGGTTCTTAGAAATATTAATTGCACTGGTATTATCACAATAAATTGGCATTTGAGATACAGAAATACCGTAGTCGCGCAATTGTTGTTTCAACCATATGAGCTGAGTACAGCACGCAGCTGCTGCAATGTACTCGGCTTCAGCAGTGGACAGGGACACTGCATTCTGTTTCTTTGATCCCCAAGAAACAAGACTAGAACCCAGAAATTGAGCCATGCCGAGGTAGACTTTCTATCAACTTTATTACCTGCAAAATCAGCGTCAGTATAACCAACTAAGTCAAGACTACCTCCTTTGGGATACCACAGGGAAGATCCTCAGTTCCCTTCAAATACTTCAAGATCCTCTTAACTGCTTTCAGATGTGTCTCACGGGGGTTTGCCTGAAATCGAGCACAAAGACATACACTAAACATAATATCAGGTCTACTAGCAGTTATGTACAGAAGAGACCCGATCATCCCTCTGTAGAGAGTCTGATCTACTTCTGGTGAGGACTCGTCCTTTCCTAAGGACTCGTTCGGTGAGATGGGGGTCGCCATAGGCTTGGCTGACTCTAGTCCGAACTTCTTGATCATTTCCCTGAGGTATTTTTGCTGATGAATTCGAGTACCATTCTTTTCTTGTGAAACCTGAAGTCCTAGAAAGAACTTCAGTTCACCCATCATACTCATCTCGAATTCGCTGGACATTAGATCTGTAAACTTCTTAACTAAAGCATCATTAGTAGAACCAAAGATAATATCATCAACATAAATCTGAACTACTAAAACATGCTTTCCTTCTCTGAGTAAAAACAAAGTTTGATCTACCAAACCTCTTACGTAGCCATGTGACATGAGAAACTGGGAAAGCCTCTCGTACCAGGCACGGGGTGCCTGCTTCAATCCATATAGGGCTTTATCCAGCACGATACACATGGTCAGGTTTGGACGGGTCCTCAAAGCCGGGAGTCTGCTCAACATATACTTCTTCCTTCAGGACTCCATTGAGGAATGCCGTCTTCACGTCCATTTGTTGTAACCTGAAATTATGGTGAGTAGAATAAGCTATTAACAGTCTGATTGCTTCTAACCTGGCTACGGGGGCAAAGGTCTCGTCATAGTCGATTCCTTCTTGTTGGTTGTACCCTTTGACCACTAGCCTGGCTTTGTTTCTCACCACGTTTCCCTGATCGTCCAGCTTGTTACGGAACACCCACTTTGTTCCTATGATCTTCCGACCCTCCGGACGAGGTACGAGCCTCCACACCTTTTCCTCTCGAACTGATGAAGTTCCTCTTGCATAGCACTGACCCATTGTGGGTCCTTGAGCGCATCTGAACCTTCTTTGGCTCTGCAAGGGAAACAAAAGCATTAAACGCACAAAAGTGATCTACTTCATTTAATAAAGGTGAGAGTTCAGAAGCCCTGTTATCATCGGTTGGGGACTCGTCCTTTGCCCAGAACACCTCATAATCCTCCAGACGGTTGAGGGTGTTCTAGTTCGAAGACTTCTTCTGGGAATTACTTCTAGTTGAGGTCGTTGGGAAGTTCGTCTTCTTCTGCTGCATCAGTGGGGACAGTTCGTTGTCAGGGACACCTTCCTGCTCAATCTGCTCCTGGTTCTCAACTGGTGTTCCCCCTGCGACTGTGTCCGGATCCTCTGGCTGATTCTCAGGTTCTGCTAATTCTTCATTAAGGCCTATCTCAGGATCCCATGCAGCAAGTCTGAAGTCATCCTCAAATTCCAATGGAGTGTGATCTCCGTCCTTAATCATACTGCCTCCCATGACTTCCTCATCGAAGACAACGTGAATACTTTCTTCAATCTTTCTCAGACGCAGATTGTACACTTTGTAAGCTCGACTCTGAGAGGAGTATCCCAAATGTACCTTCATCACTCCTTGGATCGAACTTTCCCAGATTGTCTTTCCCGTTGTTGTGGATGTATACCTTACATCCGAAAACCCTTAGATGGGACACGTTCGGTTTCCTTCCTCTCAGCAACTCATACGGGGTCTTTTCCAGTCCTTTGCGCAGATAGACTCTGTTCAGACATAGCATGATGCGTTCAGTGCTTCCCCCCAGAAGTTCTTAGGCAGACCACTGGATATGAGTAGAGTTCTGGTCATGTCTTCAAGCGTTCGTTCTTTCTTTCCACTACACCGTTCTGCTGTGGTGTACGTGGTGCTGAGAAGTTGTGGGTGATGCCTCTTTCCCTGCATAAAGTTAGGAACTGAGAATTTTCAAACTCAGTCCCATGGTCAGTACGTATAGAGACTAAGGACGTGTCCAGTAGGTTTTCAGTAGTGGTTAGCCATGATTCAAACTCTGCAAAAACTTCATCTTTAGATTGAATAAATATAACCCAAGTATAACGAGAGTAATCATCAACAATAACCAACACAAATCTGTTACCTCCACGACTCCTAGTGCGCATTGGACCACATATATCCATATGAATGAGTTCCAATGGTCTAGTAGTGCTTACCTTAGCTTTCGATTTGAATGATGTGCGAGTTTGCTTACCCATCGAACACGCACTGCAAACGGAGTGGAGGTTGTCATCAATCTTTGGCAGTCCTCTTACCAGATCTTTCTTGAAGAGCGTGGACAGTAGCCTCTGATTTGCATGTCCAAATCTCTTGTGCCAAAGTGCGGACGCGTCCGAGATTGTGGACAGACAGATTTGTCCCTCTGGTACAAAGTTAGGATCAACTTTGTATACCCTGCCTCTGCATATGCCTCTGAGTATCACCTGCTTAGTTTTGATGCACTTGACAACACAACCGTCAGAAGTAAAGGTGACTTTATTCTTATGATTTTGGCATAACTGAGAGACACTAAGCAAATCGTATTTCAGTTGTCTACTAGATTAACATTCTCAATATCAATATATCAGAAATACGTACCTTTCCAATTCCGAATATCTCACCTGCTGACTTATTGCCGAAGGACACGTTCCCTCCGACATGTTGCTGAAGTGAAGTAAACCAGTCCATGTTTCCTGTCATGTGTCCAGACGCACCGCTGTCTATGTACCAGGGACTGCACTTCACTTCTTCCTGCAAGAGAAAAGTTAATTTTTACGAACCCAGACAAGCTTGGGCTTACTGGGTTTAGTAAAAACAGCAGAAGTAGTAAATGTTAGTGTCAGCAGAGGGTTGAGCTAGATAAATCGATCTTCTTTCTAGGAGTAGCTCTCGGTTTTCCTCTCGGAATGTAATCTCCTCGGTGACCTAGAGTGGTCTGAGGATTGGTTCTGGGTGAGGAACTGGTCTGGGGTATGGACGGGTTCTCTGTTCTGAGCAGACTGTCTGTTCCTAGCAGTTCCATGATATGTGTTTCAGTTGGTCTTCTTCTGTTTCTTCTGCTGGGGACAGGTTCATCATATGTCCGTCCATAGTTCCTCATTCTCTCCAGAAGCTTCTTCTTCTGAGGACAGCTTACCAGGTAATGGCCAGTATTTCCACAGTGCCAGCATACAGTATGTTCCTTAAGATATACGTACTTGCTGTATCCAGCAGGTACGGACTGGTTCCTCAATTCTGGACTGGAAGTCAATACGAGATGGTCCTCTATTATGGCCTGATTCTTCCATATCTGAGGGCTGGCTCGTCGTCTCTGTGGAATGGATGAGGCTGAGCTGGTGGGTCACGTCCATTATCCTTTGTTTCTTCTGAGTTGGTGCATACATCTGAGCTTGTTTGACCGGTTCATGTCCAATACCTTTGCGGAACCTCTTCTTATAGTCAGCTTCAAGTTCTCCTTTTCTGTATTCCGCAAGCCAAGTTTCCTTCTTGGTTTCTAGGTCAGATCGAGCTTTCTCCAACTCTTTGTTCAGTGTGACCGCGTCAGCTTCTAGGTACGGATCCTATCCTTGAGAGCAGTAATCTCACTGTCCTTTTCTTTCTTCTCTCGTGATAGGGTCTCATTACTGTCTTTCAATGTTCTAATCTCATCCTCATGACCATCACATAACCTCCGTTTACCTTTCTTCAGCTCCTTTTCGAACCGATTAGATCTCTCCGTCCATCCATCAAGGTTTTCTTGCATTTCTTGGATTTGTTCGTCACGTTTGGCAATATCAGCTACTAATTCCTCATTGTATCTAACATTATCTGCAAAGCAAGTGCCATTTGATCATATTTTTCTTTAGCAGTAGTAGGAATTTTTACCTTAGGGGACTCGTCCTCAGGATGAGCCATCAGACATGTTTTTCTTCTCCAGTATCCTCGTCAGATGCTCCCCAAGCTGCGATCATTGCTCTTCTGTTCTGTTCGGGCTTCATGGCATCCTTGAGCTTTACTCTGCAGTTCTTGGATATGTCCTAGCTTTCCGCATCTGAAGCAGTTATTTTCCAGGTCCATTGTCAGTGGCGTCTTATCTGCTTTCTTGTTGCTGTTATTACTGAACTTATTAAACTTGAAGCACGGGTCAGCATAGCAAGATTGACGTCCTCCACTTCGGGCATCTCTTCGGATTCAGCTAGTTCCATAGCCTTCTCAATCTTCAAAGCCAGGGACTTGTCCTTTTCATACTTGTTCGGCTCTCTTCTTTCAACCTTCCGTTGATGTATTCCAGCATTACTCTGAAGACGAGCACAAGTTCCTCTAAAGTGATAGTCTTTATGTCGCTCTGGGCTTGGAACGCAATAGGAAATACTGTCCCATTTTGAGTTGAGTGCTCCGAGGAATTGATGAGTGACTTCCAGGTTGGTATATTCTCCAAGAAACTGCAGCTGTCCAACATATCCTTTGAATCTAGCAGAAAATCTTCCAGGGACTCGTTCTTCCCTTGCACCGCTGTCTCATAGTCCTTTGAGACAGCAAGATCCTGTTCCTTTGAACATCAACATTACCTGAGTACAGGTCCTTAAGAGCGATCCACATCTCCTTAGCAGTCTTGTAAGTGATGCAGATTCGGCGGTCAGCGTCGGACAATGCTTGGAGAATGATTTTGATAGCACGGTTATTTTCTCGAGAGCCTTATAATCAGCATCGCTATAGTCCTCTCTCTTCTTCTCCACGGGAGGGGTATCCTTAGTCATAATCTTATACGGTCCTTGTTCTATAACCCTCCATTTGTCCATCTAGTGAGCAAACGTGAGCTCCATCTCCCTGGCCCACCAATCATATTCACCGGCCTTCAGCATAGGCGGTTTCCAGAATGAATCTCCCTGAGACGTCATTGTACCTGTTCCTGCAAGCTAAACAAGAAATCTAGAGCCGGGCTCTGATACCAATTGTTGGATCGTTACGGTTAGCTTGGTTCACTTCTCGACACTTGTGAACACGTCCTCTAGTGTGAACGTGTACTCAAGATCAAGTAGCACAGCGGAAATAATAAACAATAATAATAAAGTGAACAGTAGGTACGCGTACTCGATGATGTATAGTGGAAACCCGCACCTCAGTGCTAACAGGTGAAAACCACTACCTTCCCGGAGTCGACCGGAAAGGATTTCTCAGACAATTCTTTATTGATTACTTTTGTTCTTACCTAGTACAATTGTCTACACCTAGTACAGCCAACAAACTCCCAAAGTCTGCCCGGAACTCAGTTGTAACAATCCTACGTCTAGCAACTCAAATCAACTCCGAATTGTCCTACCAATATCCGCTGTTGTATACTAGCTATACGGAGTCCACCACTCGCCTACCCTTGAGCGAAATATAGCCTCGAACAACCAACGATATCACACGACTTTGTTTGCTCTTTCAATTGACCGACTTGTCTTGATGAAAGCATTGAAGTCCTATTTATATGATCACCAAAAACCCTAGCCCTTGCTTCCTAAAATCTCTCCCTGCCATAGAAAGATAATAGCAAGATCAATAAATATAATATCTTTTAAAAATCAGTTAGGGCAACTTAATATTAAATATAATATAAAATATTATATTTAAATTCAGTTAGGGCAACCTTATCTAAATATAATATTATCAAATATTATACTTAGAAATCGGTTAGTTAGGTAATCATTATCAAAAATATCTTCTAAACAATAAGATTTCTAAAATACAAAATATTCTAAAAACTTATTGAATATCAGAATATTTCTGAAATATTCTGCTGCCACGTCAGCACGCCCTCGTGCAGTCTGCGGACCCGTCCACAGACAGATTTTACCAAATCTGTTTTATTTCCAAATCTGCATATTTCCTAATCCTGCATTGTCAAGGAATGTTAGCTAAGTGTTTTCAACATCAAAACTGAGAACGTGTTAAGGACACGTCCGTGTCAAGGAACACGTCCCCAACAGGCCAGAGCCCACAAGGCAAACATAGCACAGAAGATATGAATTGAGCAATACACCAAACCCAAATCAAATAAGAAACGCCTGATCTGAATCATATTTGCTAGAAGAGTTAGACAAATCTTGAAGAGTACAATCCTTAATGAGGGACAACTAAATAAGGGATGAAGAAATCCTGGATGTGCCAATCACGTTATCATCCTGAGTTTTCGATTCATAGTTCTTATGAGTTAGATGAGACAGACCATTCCTGCAAAAGTTATGAAGGTGGAGCTTATCCCGATAAATACTAGTGATAACAGCTTTAGGTCAGTTCTCAATTGTAAAGTATTCCTTTGGTGGACTTATAGTGTAACCCATGCAGATGGCAACATGGTTTAGGGCTGTTGGAATTCGCTGGAGTTTCTGAACCCTAAAGACCTCAAACAGCAAGTCAATATCTTGGGAGTGTCGACAAGTAGGGTTGCCACTCCATCCTCTTTTCACATTAGGCATCTCTGCATGAGAGCTTTGTACCAATTTAACACCACTGTTATTCTCCCTGTCTTTGTCCAAAGCTATAGCAATGAATGTTAGAAGGGTCTTCAGGGTGTCATCGTGAACAATTTCGACTATTGCATAGATAAATTCACCATTTCGTTTTCAAAAAATAGCCACCCCACATTAGAATTATTTTTACTAATAATGAGAGCATTTAAACAAATTTCACATTCACCCGGATCCATAGTCTCCATATTCCATGAATAAGATTCACTTGTGGAGGAATATCGAGGAGGAAACTGATTGTTTTCATAAAAGTTGAATCAAAATGAAGGTCTGGGATGGAAGCAGCCATAATTCTAGCCCAAGATCGTACAACTTCAACCATATTCTTTTTTGTTCACCATGAAGATTACCATTTCGAGCCCTCCATATTTCCCATACCCCATAACAAGCCATGACAACCTTGAGATGATAGTACGTTTGACGCTTCTGATGGCTGTCTAACCAATGATGACAAAAGGAATGCAATGATAAGGGTCTAGCACAAGAGAAAGCATTTGCTAGCATCTGCCAAACGTTTGTCGCCCATTTACCTTGAAAAAAGAGAGGGAGTTGAATTTGATTGCAGACACGATAGCTAAATGCTCAAGGAGGAGAAAGTGGAGCTGGTATGAGCTGGACAGAGTTCCTAGAATTGAAGGTTTAGATAGAAATCTTTTTGAGTCTTGGTGTGATGAATGAGGTGCGGGGGCGTGCTGTCATGCGGAGTTTTTCGAATTTGTTGTTCTGCTTTGGGTCGTTTCTCTGTCTGGGTTTGTCCGGACAGACTGTTTTATCAAATAAAAAAAATATTTTCCTCAATAGAGTGGCAGCATTGGCACCTTGAAGCTATTAGAATATTTAGTCTCTTCATATTAGTATCCACGGGAAGACCTCGATGAATTAACCGCCAGACAAAAATGGTTACTTTTAAGTGAATTCTCCGGAACTGCTCTCAGTCCATCTCATTCTAGCTGGGTAATTATTCCATCTGATATTAAGATAATATTCCTTAGCTGCATTAGGCAAGGATTCAAGAAAAATATGCCGTGTAGCTCTACTCTCTAGCACTTTCTTAATCGACTTTCCTTTGATATTACTGCGACATTGAAAGTTAAAATGAAAACAGAGCCGATCAACCAATATGGTTCCATCCCCCACTTCCCATATTGAGTGGTTTCTAAAGTACTGAATAAGATGGCGAATTGCATTCCATATTGGGGATTCGGATTTTTCGATAGTAAATCAAGACCTGGCAAACCGAGCCCATAAACTCTTCTGCTTTAAGAAATCCCACGCTAGCTTACCTTGAAAGGCTAGCATAACATCCTCCAGATTCCGAACACTCAATCCACCAGCATCTTTAGGCCGGCAAACCGTGTCAAAACTGATCCAATGGTGCTTTTTCACTATATCGGTATCCCATAAAAATTATTAATAAGACTTTCTATTTTGTTGAGAGTGCCTCGAGGAATAGGAAGAACAGCCATAACATGCAGGCTCATAGAGCTAAGAACCGACTGTATAAGGGTCCGTCGCCCCGCCATTGATAGCAAACACCGCGACCAGCCCTGAATTCTATCACGAATCTTGTCAAGAAGGATATTGAAATATGTTATTTTAACTTTACCTTGCATGAAAGGTGCACCGAGGTACAAGGTAGGGAGATCAGAGATTCACAAAAAGTAAGTCTAATGATCTAAACCTTTCTATCCATTGGGATTCGTTTAGAAAAGAAAATATGACTCTTTGTGATACGAACTGAGTTGTTCGTACCGGGTAAAGTGAATAGATGAAGGTGATGAGATTGTTGAAGAGGTTGAGATGAGGAAATGACGAAGATGAGATTAGGGTGTAGAGATGAAGATTTAGGGTTACAGAGAAGAAGAGGGAGTAGAGAGGAAGATAGAAAACATCAATTCATTTCTTAACTATTTTGCAGTCCCTTACAAACCCTATATAGTTAACTCAATAATAACAAATGCGGTAACATTATTATGTAAAAGCCCATTACAACTAGAGTCCAGTAACGCATCATTCCATCCTCCTTCGAAATGGACCTTGTCCTCAAGGTCGATCGATTCTGGTGGTCTAGGCATTGTGAAAAATAAAAACCGAAAAATATGGAAGATCAATGTAGATGCAAAACTCAACGAGTAGTGTTCCAAATATTGATTCCTTGTACCTTGATCAGCCTGAGCAAGGGTTATCCAGCCCAAATATAATAACTTCAAAGGTATTCCTTGCCCCTTTATAATTATTGTGGACAGCAGAAGTATTTTTCTACCAGTAACCTCCCATAACTTTCCAATCAATATATTATAACATGCAATACCATGCTTCATGTCCTTGTTGATCTCCTCAAATATCTTCAATTGATACAGCCAGGTGCAGGGACGACCGACATTCAAATTCTCGCTGCTATATTGTGCTTGGACACTCTCAATATCTGTCACTTTAAATTTATTTAGATGAGTCTTCTTGATATCCCAATTCCCGTTTTGTTTCTTTGGATTGAAGAGAGCACTATACCCATTGTACTATCACTCAAACTCCCAGTTTTCCTCTTCAAAAACCAGAATGTCGTAACCTCCAGATAATTCAAATCTCTTAAAATCCTGGTTTCCCTAATGTGCAAGCTCTCTGCTACTCTGTTATATGACAGTCTGTCATGCTTCTTCAAAAAACACGTTGTCTTAAGAGATGTGAAAGGGTGATGCACTCCCTTATTCACGTCATCATCAACAAGGTATTTGTCCCAAGAATAATTACCCTTGGCTGAATACAAATTTTGAGCAAGCCCAATATATTTAAACCCATTACCATTAATTATCATAGCATCCATCTTGTACTCATTCACATCCATAAAGATCTCCACATCCGAATAAATATCTCCTTTTGTAATGAGACTGGACTTCATATCATTAAAATAATGGTTCATGGTAGGAATAAATAATACCTGAGAACCAATGACTTCATCTTGTCCAAATCTAACATCCATAACACCATCTTGAAGTTTGATTGTGGTTACAACGACTTGATTAGTATGTGACTCCGAACATGAAAAGTTTTTGGCTGCGTCTTTATCTTTGGCTCTTTCTTTTCACTTTTCATTTTATCCACGGGCAAAATAAACTGAATCCAAGTTGATGATTGTACCACATCCGTGGTCCACATCCTATGTAAAATATTCTCAGAGTAGCTACCTGTGTGAGGGACGGAAGTTACCCTGGCCAGCCAAACCAACAAAAACTCCACAAAATATGAATCTTCAAGGGCTGCCAACATCATTTTTTAAAATAATGCATTGATGTAAAGCCCAAACCCCAGACACACATTTTTTCTGAATAGGAGACATTAGAGTAGCAATATCAATGTCAAGAACCTGAACGACATCCTGTCCAACAAGAGTTGCAAGCAGAATCTCATACGAACCGAGAATTAATATTTTTTGGCACCCGAAAGTGACCGTGGCATGGTTGCTCAGTTTCACAAGCGAGAATGTGTCTGTAAATTTTTCCGGCTCCAATTCATCCATTGAATAATTAATAATCCATCTTTGAAACTGAAATTCAAAATCTTCTTTAGAACACTTATGAACTTAGCATCATAACTAAACTTTATCTGGCCAATCATAGTGACTACTGGAACCAAACATGCATTTATTCCATCAATATTCACCCTCAAGGAACTCATAATCAAACCTGCAACTAAATGAAGTTTGAGAATACCACATACTCTATCAGTTTGATCTTCTGGAGGTTTTGCAGATGGTCTTATAGAAGTTGAATCCTTTTTGAGTAAACTGAATGTATAGTAATTAGATGCAACTGAGCATGCACCCATGTAGCAAGAGCCTTTAGAGTTCTCTGACATCAGTTTCTCATAAACATTTTGTCGAACACTGGGAATGCAGATATTTTCACGATTACTCAATACTTGTAACAGTGATTTGTGAACCAGTTTTTCATCGCTTGCAATGTTATTCTTTCTAGACAATAAGTGTGATGAAAAATCAGTCGGAGTAATTTTATAAGTTACCTTAGATGGTAAGTCCTTGCCATACTCACCCAGAACACCATCCGAAGAACCCTCCTCACCTGATTCACCATCAATCACCTCACCTTCTTTTGCATTGTTAACAAATGAATCTGTTTCGGACTGACTGCTCATTTTTGTATCAAATCTACCATCCTTTGAGTCTTCAGATTTCGTCAGTTCTACTATAGAAGTATCGGAGGCAGCTTGTGATAACTTTAATTTGGAAAGCTTTTCCATATGAATCAAGTTTTGAACCCTCATCTCATTTATCATTTGACTGACTTTATGTAAATTCTTCGAAACAGAATCCCAACTTCATATTGCGATTTTAGAGGTTGGAACTTTGGGGTTTCCTGTGGTAC
Organism: Sedum album; assembly: GCA_006409495.1. Lineage (NCBI taxonomy): Eukaryota > Viridiplantae > Streptophyta > Magnoliopsida > Saxifragales > Crassulaceae > Sedum > Sedum album. The sequence continues at coordinate 32,864 of QZGG01002660.1, forward strand.
GAAACGATTCTTCAAATCTGTGACAAACGACTCCCAAGTAACCTCTGCCACCTCCATCGTGCATGCCAATTCCATTCTCTATACCACTGTAAAGCTTCACCTAACAAGAAGACCTCTATAGCTCTGATTTTCATTTCGGAAATCGTCTGACGTTTATAGAAAAAACACTCAACATGGTAAATCCACAATCTACATACTCACCGGAGAAATATGGTATCTCGGATCGTAAGTGAAAGTTTCCGAAGGGGCTATTTGGATGTGACATCGTTGTTGATCAAAATCTCAATAAAGCACCAACTGATACGAATTGAGTTGTTCGTACCGGGTAAAGTGAATAGATGAAGGTGATGAGATTGTTGAAGAGGTTGAGATGAGGAAATGACGAAGATGAGATTAGGGTGTAGAGATGAAGATTTAGGGTTACAGAGAAGAAGAGGGAGTAGAGAGGAAGATAGAAAACATCAATTCATTTCTTAACTATTTTGCAGTCCCTTACAAACCTATATAGTTAACTCAATAATAACAACTGCGGTAACATTATTATGTAAAAGCCCATTACAACTAGAGTCCAGTAACGCATCACTTTGTGTAATTGAGGACTTGCCCAGAGACATCACAATTTTTTAAGAATACTCATCAGTCTCTTTATAGTCTGAGGGCAGCCTTTCGAGAAGATAAGAATGTCATCGACAAATAATAATGACTAATCTTCATAGCAAACCTCTTAGTGTTGAAAGTCTTCATCTCTCCTTTAGTACTCTTTTTGTTGATGGTTCTCGTAAGCCACTACATAGCGATTAGGAAAAGGCTTGGAGATAGGGGATCCCCTTGTCTAACACCACAACTAGATTTAAACCACCCGTAAGTGCAGCCACCAGTGCAGCCACCCCATGCAATAGAATACCAGTTTTTAGAAATGCATCTAAATATTGTATCGCACCAAGTTTCGCTAAAGCCATAACATCTCATGATCCAAAGAATAAGGCTCCAAGAGATACGATCGTAAGCCTTCGACATATCAAGCTTAATGAGAATATTTCCATATGTATCATGTTTATGAAGATCATGAGTTAGATTCATGAGCCAGTGCAAATTTTGCGTGAATATTACGACCTTTTATGAAGCCTGCTTGCTCTTCTCCAATAATAGAGGGTAACACTCCAGCTAGTCTGTTGCTTAGGATTCTCGAAA